>QEWY01002518.1:3938-56875 GCA_006503575.1 Baylisascaris schroederi
AATTAAGTGTGAGCATTAATTTACAATCAATGCTTAATCCTCGAACACGACTAAAATTAGTGACGTTTACATAAACACAAATCTTTTGAATATCGATAAGTTCTGATTAAGAATTCAAGGTAAATATCGATAGTAACCTATGCCGCAGATTAATATGCATATTGCTCAGTGAGTGAATAGTCGAACATATGAGGAACTTATTTTTTCGCATAATTTCAGGGTGACAAATAACAGACCTTTGTCTTTTTTTGAAATGATGCGATTTTGAGCAGACATAAGAAAAGATACGAAAAAGATGCTATCATGAAGAGTGGATGAACGAATACCCAAGGCACACTGCTGGCTTCAAGTTCTGTTTTGTTCTTCTATCATTCAAATTAAGTAGTAGAATTCATGCCTCTGCAGAGAGCAATTGAAACTGAAGCACTTTTGTTGTGCGAAATGAAATTGTTAACGAAGCTTTTTGTCGTATGTGTTTATGGCTCAGAAGAAGACCACTGTGTTGGGCCTTGCTGCTTCATCTGAGATTTCTGATTGAAGTTTTGTCCAACCTTTGCGGACACCATATGCACGAGCAATGAACTCATTTTGAAGTCGCAGGCGGATTTGGCGTTGGTTGAGAACCGGAGAAGTCGTGCAGTGGTGCGGTACAGCCAATTTCTTCATTTCTGCGCGCCACTTCGTCTATCAAGCGGGTGAAATGGTCGTTCCATCAGAAATGCTCGAAGGCAGAGAGAATGCGCGTGTTATCGAAAGTTTAGTAGCTGAGAGCTCCGTGCAGTGCCTAAATTTAGATGGAGACGTCATCAGTGGGACTGCGCACTCACCGTTGTTGTGCCAGGTCATTTTTGAGGTTCTTTTTTTCTTGACATGCATGCACTGTCAAAAACAGGTCACGTCAAGAGATTTCATCACATAGAGACCAGGTCAGCAGATTTCTCTGCAAAACGTTTAGCATTTCTTTTGCTAATTTATGGTGCAAACGGTGCTTCTCATTCTTAGAGGGAATTCAGTCGCGATTAGAATAGATTTGGCAAACGATTGATTTAATTCAGTTGTGTATAAGTTTGATGTTGTGCACAATTATTTACTGCTTAGACGTCTCAACGAGTGGGAAACGCGGTGGAAAATCTTTGTAGAGCGATGCACTTATCTGGTTGATGGATTTTCAGCGCAAGTGAGTACATTAACTTATTCGTTTCTTACTTTATTAGGTCATGTTGAGGCAGTAATAAACAAGTAGAGTATACCGCGCTGGTAATGCGTTGTCTTGAAATATTTCAAATGTTCAGGCGACTAGCGGAACTGATAGACGTGATCTAACTTATAATTTTGTTTATGAAAGAAATAATAAGGGGGTAAAAGGTGGGCGACATTACTGCTTTTACAGTTTCAATTTCAGAAACCAGCACTGCAAGGAAACCGCCAAATTGGCACTTTTTTAGTGTTCCGTTATCTGTAAGTTGTCTCCATTTTTGCTTTCGCTGCTGTGAACCAGTTATTTGTAGCCTTCTCTGGAGGCGCAGATACTAGTGGGCTGCAAGTCGACTTTTCCATCGGTTCTCCAACTTACACTTTTTCGCATACAGTTTTCCTACTTTAAAGGTTTTTAAATGTCCCTTAAGATATCTTTTGCGAGAATCTTTACTTCGATTACACTTGCACTGACTAATTTGAATCGGCTGTCAGAATTCTTCAATTCCATTTCTAGTCCCGGCACTGCGTTACGTGACGTGCCTAATCCTTACGTACATGGCACTTATTTCTGAAATAAATTCAGTATATTTCTTCGTTTTCCTCCACGGTGAGATGGTTGTATTGAGGTTCTTGTTACTTTCCCTCAATGATTCCACAAAGCGTTAACGTAATACAAACGAGATGTCCCACAAGTAAGCGCGTTGAACGATTTTGCTGCAAAGTTATATCGCTTCGGCGGTTCCAGCCGTATGAGCTCATCCTTAGCGTTTTTGTGAAAGAAAGTAGTTCCCAGTACGGTCCGTTGGATCAAACGCGTTGAAAAAAGCTCTGAGTAGTGACAAAAGTGGCGCTTCAACATCTAGAATTTTTAAACGGAGTTTGACTGAGAGGATTCAGACGGTCAGAAGCAGAAGAGAATAATTCATCGAGAGTAGCGCAGATCCTCCGATCCTTCTACTGGAATCTTTCTCTCTCCTGCGAGTTTCTTCTGACTCTTTTGAATCTTGGACGACCAGAAAGTAGGATATTGAAACCTCGACGGTAACACCATATCATTGAGGCTTGTGAGAATGCATCACGTTTCGACTGTCCGCTGTTCTCAACGAAATCGTCGTGTTGTTCAAGTTCCTAGTGCCTTGCCTTCCAGGATCTTCGATCCTCACTCTGTCATTGCCCTGAGGCCCTTCGAGCCTAGTATGTCTGCGCAGAATTTTATTTCACGCCTGATAAGAACGCCAGAGAACGGGAACTTTTTGTCAATGGTGGTTTCTCATCGTCTTGCAGTGTCGTGGGTTTAGGCGGATGTTGCGCAAAACGTGGATGAACCGCCGAAGGCTGCCCTGATGGAAAGCAGATTAGCATTTCGGCAGAGGCTCTTGACTGCAGGCGAAGAGGTTAGCTATTATTTCTGCGTTCTATACTCTTTTTCCTCTTCGGAAGCATTGAGTTTTTCACCACGTAACTGCAATCTGACAACCTGCTCGCACGTCATTGTTTACGTATAAAAAATACAATCAGTTGGTGGGATCCGAATCCGAAAGCTGGGAGGGGATTGTCATTAGTTCTCGATAATCGCGCATATGTAGAGAAGAAAATTGTTCAGCTTACTGCAGAGAGGTTGTGCGGAGTTGCCAAGTGAAGTTTCTCGTTCTAAAGAGATGAAGGATCAATACGCAAGGCGGTAGAGAACGCTAATAAACATTGGGACATATAATAGATGAAAATGTTGCTTGTAGTGAAAGGCATTAACGAGCCAAGCAGAAAACTCACTGTGTAAAGGCGGCGACTATTTTAAGTGGAGGGAGCGAATTGTGATGCGGCTAGCTGCATCTTCAAATTCAGGCATGACGAGAATGCACATATCTGCTTACAAACGAGCTGCGATCATGACACATTTTTACGAAGTAAAAAAAAAAAGCAGAAGGCGGGAAGATTGCATCTGTGGAAATTATCATTAACGTACTCTGGCGGAACCCGAACTCCATCGTTCTGATTTTTGAGCAGATGCTGTGGACAGTTAAATCAGGATAGTAGCATTCTTACGATTATCTCTGCTTCTGAAGATAAGTCATGTAAACGGCTAAAATAATTAAAATGGGCATGTTAAGAAATGCGAAAACAAAGTGAAGGTGAACGACAGTCATTTGGATAACATGTTGGGCTAATTTTAAATAGATCCGTGTGAAGAAGATTGCGATGTTTATATGCAAGGGTATCCGTGTTGTGATCAATGGCTCAACGGTCACCATCACTCTTGAGCAAGTGGCACTCATTGAATTGTGCATACCGTCGTGCGAATTTATTTCATGATTATAGACCGTCGTAGCTGCGGGCCATGCCACAGCGCGTGAAGACAGTGAAGTTGAAGGAAGTAGAGGACTTCGCAGAAATGTTTAAGAGGCAACGCATCAATTTTGATATGTGCTTTGTTTCTTGGTGATGGTGGTGGAAAGGAATTTCGACAATTGTATATGCTGAGAGATGGTTCGAAGGAGATATTTTGATTCTTTTTACTTTAGAAACATTTCGATAAGGAAAGGCTGGTACGCGAGGCTTGCTGAGGAGATTCCGATTAGAAGTGAGAGCTTGCTGTAGGCATCTGAGCTAGGATCTTGGTGGCAATGGATTGAGATGGGAAATCTCGTGGCCACAAAGAAAAATATCTCCAGAATGGTTCCTCCTGACATTCAGATGGAGAGACTAATCAAAAACGTAGGATAGGCAAGATTCGTCGACGTTTATTCAACGTTGAGCTAAAATGATCAAAAGGCATTTTGACTTCGATTTTTCCTTCTGCATTTTCGGCACGGTCGATTTCTTACACCTCAAAGAGCTTTCCAATCCTGATATACAACATGTCGCATGGTTCAGTAGATCGCTTTTTGAAAATTCTAACTTTTTGCGATGTTGCGTTAACCATTGTCTAATGAATGGCTAATCTTGCACCTATCCTAGAAATGGCTTCATAGCGCAATGAAGTCGTTTACTTCTGCTCGCTTATGGTATTCAGTGAATCAAAGTTGCAACTAAAGTCGTCAAATGATCGTGTCCTCACAAAAACTGGACGAGATCCTAACAGGTAAGTCTTTGCAAGAGCAATTCACAGCTGGTTGCTGCGAAGGGAATAATTGAGAGGGAAAATGATTGGATAGGTCGTTTCCCGTCCTCAAAACGAAATATTTTGCCCTCTTCTTGCTTGAAGGTACGTTGAAGGTGCTCAACCCCCAACATTATCAATTTTAATACTCGAACATCTATGTGTCTTGTTTCCAGCAGCGTTGTTTAGGCTTCGCGCAAGGTGGTGTTGGTTTGGGCAGCCGTCTTGTTGTGGATTTCTTACAAAGAACGAGTTCGCATTTTGAGGCGCTGAATTTATCATTCAAAAATATGTGCAAATTATATCCGCTGTTAAAAAATTGGATGTCCAGTGTGGATAGCCGTGGAAAATTCAAGCCCCATGATTAAAAAACTGGATAAATGGTCATTCAAACTTCACAGTCACACGTTAATCGGTCTTTCAGGTGCTGCAGTGATGAATTCGGTCGTGGAAAGTTGCCCGCCAGGGGACAAATCTTGCCTAGTCATGTCAGGTGCTGCATCGGGAGAGGGCAAATCTCGATGGGCTGCAGCTGGCCACATTGGACGGCTATTTCCAACAGAACGCCCGACCTCAAATGACGCAATGGCACATGTCGCTAGAAGTCTTTGGTTAAATCATGATGTAAGTTGGGGAATTCACACAACTTGGCATGACCCGAAATATCCAGGATGACGTTTTGTACGGGTCTATGCCAACTATGACTCATCGTTTGCATCTAGCTGCGTACTTACGATGCTCTGAACGTATTGCCTATTAATTTTATAGTTATGCTATTGAGCATAAGTATAAAGCCAATAGGTATGTAATATCCCCCAAATGCCTCTTGTACGGCTTTTTCTAGAGTGGACAGCCAGCTGTTGGTAGTTGCTATGTTTTTCAAAGCGCTACAGACGATGAGATATTGCCGTGCATCAAGTTTCACAAAGATGAGAGGATCGGCAATATGCTAGAAGCTGAGCGCACCAGTCTAAGCTGGCTAAAAGATATTGCAGTTTGAAGAATGTTCTGTATAGTTTGCAGTTTCGTTTTCTGTGTGTCTGGAATCTCCCTCCCGACGATATCGTTAATGCTCCGCTCCTTCATTTTTAAGTTGCGGCTGAGCCCTTTCGATATGGGCTTTATGGTTGCTCTTACGTATTGAATGTCTGTTTGCCTAAATTGTGACTTTGCGAGCGTTCTGCTCGTTCTTGCTGTTCAAGATCGCATACTTTCGTATGTTTTGCTGCTTCGGCACGTTGAAATAGAATCAAAATAAATGCATAGACAACTGCTTGCTCGCTGTGTTTGGTTGTATTTGCTCGAATGACGGCTTTTTAGAATCCTTTGTTTTTTGGAGGGGGGGGGGGATGGTAAATTTCGAAACTTCTAAATTGGAAGCAGATGAGCCTAGCCCTCACTACAGTGATGTTTCGTTCCATTCTGTCTGCAGGATTTTACGAATATTTTTTTCTTCAGGTGATTTACGAATATTTTTTTCTTCAGGTGGTCCGAGTGTCGTTCTGTAACCGCCGACAGAAACTGCGCAAGGATCGATGCTAGAGCTCACGCAGTCCCACTTACATTTCTTTTTGTCCGCAGATGATATTATCGCATCTGAGCTAGATCCTTATCAGTGCATAGCTGTGCCAGTTTTCTCCTAGCTTGATTTTTGTGTTCAGCTAAACGTGTACTTGGCAACATTTTTTTAAATTTAAGCTTTCAGTATTATTCCGTTCATTTGCACCGTATTTTCAAAAATGTTATGTAGCCATCAGCATAACTGGTTCGCATTTCTCCCTTCCTTTTATGTTAACTGGTTCGCATTTCTCCCTTCCTTTTATGTTCTGCAGTCTTTTTAAAAGGCTGCTTAATTTGGTTCATCCTGAAGAGTCGACGTTGACGGGATGAATTCGACGATCATTTCGAACCATAATTTGCCACAAGGTTCTCTCGGGGTGATTGATCTGTGGGTGCTAGTGAGTTCATTGGTGAGCTGTGGGTGCTAGTGACCTTGTGAAGTTCGAACACTGCTCTCTTGAGGTTTTTGAACGGGTTGTTGGCGTTATTCCTGTCTTTGTTCTCAGCGCTAGCGATCTGTTTGGATTCTACATAAGTTTCTGCTGCCCTGATGAGCTGATCATAAACAAAGAGATCTTACTGAATATGGACGATGTTTCTGCAAACACCACTTTCGCTAATGTTGTTTGTGGCCTCAGTGGTAACTCTTTGTTGTTTGGTCGCATTCTTCCACACGGTATTACTGGTTTCTCGTGTTGTTTTCCTTCGTTTAAATTGCACCTGTGTTATGTCGTTGAATTTAAGAGTCACCTTTCTACAATTCGGCAGAGTCTTTTGAACTCTCAATGTGAAATGCAACATTCTGCATCTGTTCCAGCATCAGTGTGCTGGTGATACCCCACTGTTCGTCATTCTTCACACCACACTCGCAATCACAATTTTCGTACTTTTGTTCGAATGTTGTTCAGATGATTGTTGTTCAGATGTAGGCGATGAATCCTTTAGTGACTGTATGAGCGAAATTTCAGCCGACCTTTACGAGAAGCGAAAAGTTCCCACTGGACTTATTGGAGTTATTACGCGACTGACCTGCACTGTGTGATTGGTTGTGTTGGTTTGTTATGCATTTTCCACACCTTTATGCGACGAGGTGATTTAGAATTTGCTCCGTGATCAGCTGCTGTGCGGATTTATGGTGAATTTTTGTTGTTCTTGTATGTTTTGCTATTAAATGGCCAAATTTTGGAAGTTTCCTCAATAAATCTGCAATGCTCAGAGTCTCATCGCCGTAAGTTCTCGCTGCAGCTATTAAGCACAAAAGAGTGGTTTGGAACTTCAAATGAAATCTCCCCTCCGCAACGAATATGCTTAACGTCATGATTTGGAAGCGCTCATGGCTCACTAGATGCAATGGTACTTCACGACTGTTTTGGTCTGTTGAGCAGGGGATAGGCTCAAGTGAAATTTATGAGTGGCAGGCGTTCGCCACAAACTTGCAGAGTGAGAGTAAAAGTGCGTATGCACAGTTGCGATGTCATTTTCGTAGTTCACCTCTTCAGACTGGCAATTCAAACCCCATCAACGCATTAATTCGCCCACTAAAACGTATTCGACCTTTGAATTCGAGCAGAGAGTCCAGTAAGCAAAACATTGCAACTTCCCAGTTTTCCTCGCCAACCTCCGAGATCGGGGTATTCTGCCATATAGAGCACTAATTTTTCTCACTGTTCGAGGGCACTATATCTGCAGAAGATGTCTGGGCCAACAGTAAGGCCCATGTAGTATATTCATTTTGTTCTTCTGCAAAACTGAGTTGTCGACTTGCATGCATGGCATCTATTTTTCGGGCGGTAAGCTCTTTGATGGATGAACACTCATCTTTCACAGCAACATCTGGACAGTAAATTTTTCGCGATTTTATCTGTTAGGGGGGATTAGTGCGGCTGGCTGATCGATCCAACGGTAGGAGCATAACGGCAAGCAGGATCGAATAAAGCAGACTGCTCAAAAGAGCATTAGATAAAGAGACTATGGTGGGAGATATCTGCTGTCACCAGAGATTTTTAGGATGTCGGAGTGCTAAGGAAGACTTCGCACTAGTCGCCGACAGCCGACCACTGTGTAAGCATCCTGGTGTGGAATGCCAAAAGCAGCATTCCAACGGAAACGCGAGGCAGCTGCAAGCCACTGTTGAATATTTCAATTTGCATCATCCCCTAGCTAGAGTTGTGTCCAAAGTGCTATTACTGCCGAAAGTGACGCCAGCAAATTCAACTCAAGTTGCTCTTAACCCCGTTTGTAAGACAAAGGTGGCCGATAAGCATCTTAGAATCAACGCCACCAACAATACCACGAATGCGTTCGCATCAGCTGTATGGCAATCAGTACCTTTCATTTCGTCGAAAAAATGAGTTCCGACGAGGAGCGGAAGAACATGCAACATATACTTCAGCGTGGTTTTGGCGTAAAATCAGGATCAATGGAACGCCTCATCGACTGATTTTGAAAAAAAGAGACTGCGTAAGCAAAAGAAAACAGATGAGAATTACTCGGTATCGGAATCGAATTGTTAATAGAAGTGAACTGCATCGGATGCCTCAACTTCACCGATTTTTCCCAAATTCCAAGCTCATTAACCTTTACGTCGAGAACGAAAGCTGGTGGCCCCAGCACCTTGGGGCATAAAACTGAGCATTGCGCGTAATGACATTTCATTGACAAAATAATGAAAACAACAAGTTCTGTTTAATCTGTTATCACCATCCTTAGTACTTCTTAATCCGCATATCCTGCAAACGCTTCGGGATTTCACCAGACACGATGTCTTCTTCATCTCCATCAACACGACAACGCCATAAGTTCATGTAGAAGAGCATGTCGAAATACAAACTGAAACTGGCTGTGCTATTAGACTGGCAAAGAGCTACGAGAGTGAAGATTCCGTAACTAAGAAGGTGAGAAAAAGTTGAATCACCTTGTTGAATAGAGTGTACAACGTGAAAAATAACCAATTTTGAGCTGCTTCACGGAAGCTTAGTCAAACGGTTCCGGTAATTATTTTCACATATGATAGAAAGGCAAACAATGAAGGAACCACTCAGGCGAAACTTCGGAGGCGTAGATCCCTTCTGTCTACCCGCCCCTTGCCCCTTCCTTTAACCTCTCAACTATAACCGTGATACAAGGAAACCTTGGCTCGCTATAAGTGATGAGTGGGTAACTCAGGGGTCTAAATGAGTTACGCGCCACCAAACAATGCAAACATACAGTTTCAATGACAGTAATCTTCAACGAAAACTTCATGTTTTCAGGGGACTATTCCGCTTCCAAATTGACTACCTCATCGTTTGGCTCACTAAAATACTGTTATGACCACCCGAAACAAGCGCAGATAGGCAAGTGACATTGCAAGAATTCGCTCAGGCACACAAAAAACCAACTTCGGATCATGATGAGCGACTGCACGACGTATCATAGAATTTCTCCACGAACGCTTGATGCAGTCTTCGACGTTGAGACCGAGAAAGTCGTCGTCAGAATGAAGTGCTGAAGCGAATCCCTCCTCCTGGTTGTCGTACCGCACATTTGTTTGCTGATGCGGTGAATGCATCATCCTCATCGTTGCCGTAAGGAGGATTGGCTTCGATATGGCCTTATGGAAAAGATTATTCGTCACGCCGACCCGAAAATCTCTTCTGGAAAGAACTCTCAAAAGTACATTCCTCAATTTATTGGGTTCGGATATGTATCTACTCACAGCAGCGCCTTGCATATACGAGCAAGAACTCCGGAAAAAGAACGCCCCAGCGTCCTGTTCAGGACGACCTCAGCCCGGACCTTCCGATGAAAGGATTTATACAAGGTTCAGACTTCGAGGCATCTCGCGCTTCAAGTCGATCCAAGAATGTCGAGAAATACTCAAGGATTTCCAGAAGGCCTGTGTCTTGACTGAATGTACGAGGCCTCTCGGTCGCCCAAGCAACTTCAACGTTCGGAGATTTTCCGACACCCGGGATGCTCCGAGGGAGGGTTCCCGTTCTGTCCAGCTTCAGAATCCAGTTATACGAGCAACATGGTGTTTAACCTGAGGCTGTATCTTTCGGGTACCCTGTGTATATGTTGGTTTCATCCGCTGGAGAACCGCTATTATTTAATTGGGGGTTACCCTGTCCAAGACGGCTGAGTGGTCTTCTAAGCAGCAGGGAAGATCGGCAAACTCGAATAAAACAGATATCTTTGGACACTGTGTGAAATAGAAAACGCACAAGGCTACGAAAAAATTATTGTTAAATGCCCAGGAAAGTAACAAGAACCCAACAGTCAATGCACTAAAGTAAGTAAAGGTTTAATCTGCTCCAACGATGAAGAAAAAGAAATGGTACGCGTGAGACGACCCAGAAGCTCGGGTCATTCGATGTTCAGCTAAGCAGGAGAGAAGTGAAACTCGGCGCATTCGGCACAGTTTCGAACGTTTAAACTCGCATATTGGTGCCGATGCACTAAAAAAACAAGTGGGAAATACGGACCGTCACTCAAAAACTTGCATTTGCCGTACCAACTAACGCCATAAAATGACTACGATCGAGTGATCGGAATTTTAAGTGTTCAATGTTAATGTTCAATGGACGATCAAGGAAATGAAGAAAAATCGAGGAAAAGGGGATAAACTTTTTGTGACAGAAGTTTTAAGAAATCAAGGGCAGGAGAACGCGAAGAAAAGAAATTCTGTGGGGCTGAAAACGTTTACACTGGCACGAAATAAGATAGATATTAAAAGAATTAACTCTGGGAGGAAATTGTTGAAAAATTAACAAAAAACATTCAATGCAGTTTCTTAGTTTAGGGGATTAACGAGCAACTAAAGCTCAAACTTTTCCAGACGGAAGTGACCTCCCCGATGCTAAAGTTTGCTTTGGTGCAAATTGTGGAAGGAAAGGGAGGATGGAAAGTTAGTGCAAAGAAATCAAATGCAGTCAGGGGACTGCCTTCCGCTCCATGGGCCTGCCTCTCCGTCCACCTCATCTCACTCACTTCACGCGGTGCTATCTGAAACGGGTGGCGCAAAAATCTTTGCTTTGATGCAGACTGACGCAAGAATGTGGCAAAGTTTTTAAATGGTAAGATGAGGTGGGTCTGGGAACTGGAAAGTTCCAGGCGATATTCTGGGTATCGCTTGATTATGACGTGGGGAACAGGACACATGACTGGGAAACGACGGGACACTTCTAACAGAAATCGGGAAATTGCAACGCAACACCACGATCACATCTGATTTAAGAATCTGATCACTGCTGCGTCACGCCGGATTGCATTGCTTGTGCAAACTGGCGCAACATCAGGCTGGCAACAAAATGATAGTTTTGAAATTTCAACAGTATGCGTAATATTGCCTACCTTGTGCGATGAGATATCCTCAGACTTCCTGTCTGGTACAAAAGTAGTTCCCCTTATCTGGTACAAAGGTTGCTAGTGAGGGCGCTTTGCGGCAAGTTTCATTCGTGTTCTAGCACCATCGCATCGCAATCACTCGTCATAGGATCCGACATTTGTGTTGTAGCTAAAACCTTCGGTGCCATCTAGCGCTGACGACGTAACATGTCTGCCTTATCTTTGCATTTAAAACAAGTAATCATACAAAGATACGCAAACATACTCTCATCGAGCACTGGAAATGTGCCACATATGTACGTGATTCCAAATGCTCCATAAGTTCAGTTCAGTCCTTCCGTTTGCCTCGGTTGCGTTCACCTGATAGCGAATAATCAAACAAATGCGTATCTGTCATTTTCGCAAGCATTTCAGGAAAGATTTGGTAAGTGATAATGTTGAGGAGAATGAAAAGAATCACAGTAGGAACAAAACTAATCGACAAGGAAGCCGACCAATGATTCCGGGACAGAACAGGAGTAAAATACTCGGTATTCAGGGCTAGAATGAGGGAGTTTAGATGGGCAATTCGCAAATAATTCCACATAGTCGCATCCTCCCTTATCCTGAAAATTAACGTTTTAAACTGCAACTTCATAACCTGGCTATTTACGCCGACATATTAGCTGTAATAATGGTTGCTGGCAGCATACCGCAATTCCGTCACTGAGAGATCCGCAGCCGTTTCTTTGCCTCTATCCTCCTCTGAACCTGTTTGCGTCCCAAAGTTGTCTTAGACTGTACGTTCATTCATCAAAAATGAATCAAAAAATAGAGTTAAGAGGTGATATAAATGAACCAGGAAAACGTTACTGTTTTCAACTGAATGCTTTTCTTTCCTTTCACTGCAGAAAGTACACTTCCCTTCTGCGTCCCTGTGCTAAACCGGGCGCTAATCCACCAAACATATTAGAAAGAAATTTCACCACGTCAAGAAAACAAGCATACCTCGTCACAAGCTTCAAACAATTTGCGGCTGTCCTAGCCAACACTTCATTTCTCATTTGTATGGTTGCGCGAAGTTGTGTTGTACTACATGCAAGGCTTGTGAGTACATGCAAGATTCTATGACCAGCCCACTAGAAGTTAGTGCATCTGCTGTCATGTGTCAGGTATTTCCAACAACGTTACGCTATATGACATACGAATGGTGTAACCAAAAAAATTCTACCGACGCGGAGACTTGAAAAGGGGGAATGGAGACAGCGGACCCCCACCATTCTGACTATTTTTCTTCTTTTCTTGGCGGTTAGCAGTCCTCTATTCCTATAAGAGTATAAAATTTCGAGGGAGAATGGCGGACCAATCCCTACCTCCTTTCTTGACTATTCTTTATTGAACGGTAGATTTGACAACACACCAACCTTTTGTTAAATCTTATCATAAAGAAATAGAGCCGCTAAACGCCACTCATGAGTTTTATTTAGACTTGACCTTGGTCGTGAGGAAGGCTGTAACTGGGATCGGGTTTTAGCAGTGATAGAAGCACATAGGATGAGCTGCACTATGGTTGGTCCATATCCCAACTGTGGCAGTGTTCAATTTATGCCTCGAATAATTTCCTTGAATGGAGTTCATATGTTCGCGTTTTACAGTTACATACCTTTCATCAATTTCTATACAAGACGCTGTTACAGCGATCGAAAGAATGTTGGAAGAAGCGGTAGAAAACCAAAGCATCTCGCTAGAGTGCAGAGTGCAACCACCTCTATCAAGATATCAAGATGTTGTGTGCAACCAAACATTTCGAACGGGGACCTGAAACTTTACTATTATGCAGCAAAATGAACAAGATCGCTTCAATTTATCTGGGTGTTCTATTCAAAAACCTCCAGGACATATAGCAAAACACTGCTTTAAGATAACGCAATGAAAAGAGAAACTCTCACAATAAATACATCAAATTCTTATGAAGGCCCTTCTTTTCCCAGTCATTTCGACTTCATAGTAACATTTTCCTTTAACACCTAGATGAACACACTAAATCATCGTTATGAGCGACTGAAGAAAAATGGATGAAAATGCAAAATGACGAACTTATTGACTCGATTCGCAAGAAGATTTAGGTCATCAATATGAAGTTTAAAAATGGACGCATATCGAGCGAGTTTGTCCAGTATGCGGGGATTTGTCGCAATGCCAATGCCATCTGGTCGAGTACATTATGCAAGGAAGTCCACTTCCACTCATCGATGCTTGCGAACTGTCGTATCAATAAATCAGCTATCATCATAATTTTTAGTGGATCCGGAACAATTTGATGGCCTGCAATATCAACGCTATGAAAATCTGAACAAAACCTCAAGAAACTAGAAATTCCAGGAAATTTTAGCACGTTGAGGAAGGGAAATCATTAGAGGCACGAGTGACTCTCACATTCTTTCTCCAGCAACCTAGGAGATAACAAATATTTGTGGGAATGGATTTATTCGAGAGGGTTTATTTTTCCTTCTCACAAGAAAGAAGCATGTGAGTGGTTTTTGACTTAATTGCAGATGACATAAAAAGAGTAGAAGTTTGAATAGAATTCGCTTCTGCATATTTAACACAAGTACGTCGAATTCACTGGGCAAGTTGCACTTCACCAAAAACCTGTGGCTATTTTCATTGTCGGTGAAGTTTTTGGCCGCAGTTGTATCTCACTGAAGTGTATTACCCACAAAAGCGTGCACTACCATAGCACAGCTAAAGTTTCACTCTGATACCACGGAAAAGAAGGGCATGTGGTGAATGAGGCATTAAATAGATTAGCAAATACGAGATTCAAGTTGAACGCGAATGATTCACAAATTCTAACGTTTATATATGAGAGCCCATCTATGTTATAACTCTTTAACATAAGGTTACAAAATGTCACGCATAAGTTGCTAACTTGAACGAAGGATTGCATATGAAGTTGAACATGCAATTCTTTCACGAAGGAACGGATAGAAGGGATGCGGTAACTTTGCCCAAAAACAATTGCAGATTAAAAACGGCAATCAGCTTGTTGCACATGCACATTAACTCATACGTTTAGCGTCGCCATAACGTAGCTTTGCGAATTCGCATCGAGAGATTCGCACAACTGCCCAAATTTTTTGAGCTGTGGAGCGGTCAAGAAAGGTAGTGAGAAAATAGAGAAGCGAGAATTAGGTGAACAATGTCAAGGCACATTTGGGCTCAAGAACTCAAAGAAACAGCAAAAAGTAGTGCATAGGCAAGCTGAAAGCGGAATTCATATGAGTAGGAAACAATTTTCGATTCCGACAGATGATGCCACCAGAAAATGCGCCCTAACCTATCAGCGCTCAAAACCGTTTCATGGAGAAATGACTGCGCTTGTGCATAATTTTGCGCGTCACTTTGGATGAAGGTCCAGGTGCTCAACAGCGCACAAGAATCCCGGTTTCTGGAGTCGTCATCCAACGTCTTATCCAGTAAGGGTGCAACTGAACTGACTGCTTTGGGAGTAGGGGGAGAATAGGGGGAGGGGATGAATCTGCGATGACCACGGGTTTTATAATTTCCATTGAATGAATAACTTTTGACAGTGGAATTTGACGGGGTACTTCTTCCGCTTACACTTTTTGTAGCCTCATGTGGTACCTGAAAGAAAAACAAGTCCACAAACCGTACTCCAGCGTGCATTGCTTCGCACTTAACAATGCTCGACACGTGCTGTTCTCGTTGCAGCCGCACAACGAGACTGGTGAATTTAGAGGTCTACGAAATCATATACAAATGTCACCTTAGTCGTTCTGTGTGCTCTTGGATTCCGTCAATCACCTGTTACGGTTCAGTCGCTACCGTTAACAATAAGGACTGATGAATAAAGTCCTCGTAGTTAATGCCGCTTTCGCTAATGAGGGGATGATAACGCAACAACTAAAATCCCTAATGTCATGAGCTCGTCAGGATTCAGTTTCACCCTCACTGTAGATGCACCAAAGATGCAGCGAAAGCAGCCTGATGTGATTGCAACCTTGCTTTCGCTGCCTGTGCAGGAAGGAATAAAAGTTCTTCGATGAGATCGGTTGTCGTTACGGGCAGATGTAAGCTGGTAACGCCGGGAGGAAACATCGCGATCCAGCCTATGCGCGAGTTGGTGAATTACCATTGAAAAACCTGGGAGACCTCTTCGGCACTAACCACCTTCCTTATCCAATTGACTTTTCCTGTTCCATGAGGATGTATAATAGGTGCCTCAGATTATTCCCCTTTTTTCCTCACCCTACCTTCGTGGTTTATGTCTCTATGTTCCACTTCCAGCTACTTTTTGATACACCAGAATGCGACTGCAGTTGCGGCCAGTACGAGCGGACGAGGAGAGGGGGAATGAGGAGAACAGGAAAATCCTCAGCTCAAGATCATACAGAAGTGAGTGAAACCCTTCCTTTGCTGTTGCTGTGGTTCNATTTCGACGTCGGCTTTTTTTGACAGAGAAATCTAAACGAGGGTTCACGTTAAGTACAAAAATGATATGAACCCTCGAAAATCTGCTGAAACGAGAAATTATATTAGTCCTCACAGACACCATCTGCCTTACGCCATTTTTAGAGGTACAGCACATGTCGTATCATTCGTATGATATTTCAACTGATCCGACCATTCAATAAATTTTCTGAAAAAGAACTGCCGAGCGATGCAAAATGTAGATGCAACTACGAAATGTATGTAAATTTTTTAAAAATCTTTTGCTGCTCGCTTCATATCGAGTACATTTCACGATCCTAGCTTCAGCTTCACACCCCATGACTTTCACCATTCGCAACTCTCGGACGGAATGCCTCAGACACTTCAGGCAATCCTGAAATATGTAAATGTAAGTCTAATCAGCACCTTGACATGTTTTTTTTTGCAGATTTTTCACCTTCATGAAGGATGCATAGCAAATCGTGAAGCTGTATTCAAAGTGAGGTATCATTAGTAGTTGGTTATAGTATTTCAATAAACATTTATCCGCAACATTAATTTTGTCTGAAGGAACTCCGTTGCGGAACAAAACGAAGGCCTACTGAAGCGTTGAAATTTATTAAGAAAATTTAGCAAATGCATGGCAGGAAAAAAGTGATGCAATCAAAAGTTTCAGATGATTGAGGATTTATTTAATGGAATTTGAGGGCTTCTGAACCACTCAGTTTGTACGAACATGAGAACATTCGAAAAGATTCCACAGAAATCCACCGATTAAGTCATTTGTCAAGCTGCAAAGAAATGGGTGCTGCTTATGGCGAGGATCGAACATAAGAAAGTGGAAATTGACTATTTTCAAGGGCCAATGTTGGGTTTCCTAATTGGCTACCATGCACACAGCAGCCACCCAAAAAAGTTAAATATAATGCTGGATTAGAGTTTGTTCTGTTTAAGTTTTTCTTTCCTGGTAGCCCTCAGAGTAGTCGGTAGGTAGGGTCGATGGCTCAGCTGCCGGGCTCAGCCATCCCCTCCTCGCTCTCACCCTACTTTTCTCACTATCCACCTAGTTCTGATATTCTCTACCCAGCATTAAGTAATTCGCTTTCTCGAGATACAAAAGTTTATCCTCTAATCACCATCAACCATTTTTTTTACGACAAACCCTGCTTATTGACCAGAATTGCTTTTTTAGGAATCAGAAGAACGCTGGAATTATAACTGCGATGATTTCCAAAATGCAAATACACATTCCGAGACACTGCGAATTCCGATGGTTTCTTCAACTTCATTCATATAAGAAAACAAAGTGAGATAAGCCTTAAACGTGCTGGATTTATTGTTTTTGCTTTTGACGCGTGCAGTAAATGTCGTTGCAATCTTCAGCACTTTATAATTGCGACCTTCGAATCGCCGTCGTCATTTTCATCCCAACCCACCATAAACTATACAACACAGCCTCGCGGGCTCCCATAACACACCCCACTCCCAGCAGTCGATATATACTAAAACCTGGAAAAGGTTATCCAGTCCATTCCCCCGAACTCTCAAAACATACTTTTCAGATCTGAAAATCTCATCGGCCTAGGCTTTCGTTTAGCCTTATGCCTGGGGTCAAGCCGAAGCTCGGGCTTGGGCTTGGACTTAGGCCTAGGCTTAGACTCAGGCTCAGCCTTGGACTTAGACTTAGACTTAAGTTTAGGCTTACGCTTAGGCTTAGACATAGGCTCAGGCGTAGGCATATGCTTAGCTTGGCTTAAACGTCCCCTTGTTTACAAAACAGCTTCACTATAGATCGAAATGTTGCGATCTCAATGTGTTTCCTGTTTGTAATCGATATAAATGATGTCATGATATGCCACGATTCCGTTGATATACGATGCAGTAATACGGCGCTCTGCTAAGCGAACTCGTAATAAAGCAATCGAAACTCGCAGTCCATTCTAAAGCGTTCAAATAGAGCAATAAATCAAATGTTCCCCCTACAAGAGCGGGATGAAATTACTGAAGACTACAGAAGCTCATTCAATAACCAACTATAGACGCAGTAACTCTGACTGCACCATCTCAGTAATGAGCACTGCACGCACTGTTAACTGCAAATAAAGGTATTACACATGAGCTGTACTTTTAGAAGCGATCTTAATGAATGAGAACACCAAGCTGACATGGCAGTGCTACATGTGCTTCGTTCAACAACTTATAAAATGGTGCATTTAGCATTAAGCCACTCGACGACTGGTGCAAGATTCAACATTCTTCATTCTTCGTTCCTTACTCCTCTTTATAAAATGAAAATACTCACTTATTTTTATTTGTTAGCAAACAATGAACAATAATGTGCCATAAGGGCAGTTCAGAGGTAGAAAAGGAAGGGACAAGCATGCAAGAAGTTACACAACTATCTCCAAATCGAGCTCCCATCCAAGTTATATGCACCATCTCGTAAATGCACCTGCTTCATGACTGAAAGCACTGCGTTTGTGCACGTTGCAAAATCTATGGCACCGTGATGATCTACACACTCCAGCATAAACATAAACAGCAGCCAATCCCTTCCCGTAACCTTAAAATGATACATATATGTGCTTTCTATTAAAGGTATATTCGGCATCAGAGAAAAAATCAAATCAAATAATACCACGGGCAGGAGGAAGACCGCACCAATACAATCGGGGAACGAGGGTTTTTTCTCGAAAATGAGAATGAGGAGATCTTTCTTTCCCTTTTCCCGTATCTCTTAGCATACCTTGGCTACATACGGAAAGGGGCCGTCAGAAAAAGGACCTCCGCTCGCATCTATCAAATCAGCGAGTATCTTTAATGCGATGTTCTCCCCTGCGAAAAATTTGTGCACTGCAAAGGACAATACAACCACAATATAAGAAAGAAGGGAAGCAAACAGAATGTAAGTGAAACATAACTAGACAACACGAAAATGAATGTAAAGGAGAACGACACACTCAATACAGTACGAGCAGTTAAATAGCACCAACACATGTTTCGCCATATACACGTGGAGGAATGAAACAGCGAGCAAATGATTGCGACCAATGAGCTGGTGGTATACAAAAGTGGAAAAAAAATTGAAAAATTAAATTAAATTGAAATCAAGCAGAGTTAAAACGAAGTAAAACAAAATGGAGTTAAATTAAAACAAAATTAAAATAAATTAAATGAATTTAAAATGAAATGAAACGAAACTAAGATAAAACAAAAATAAAAAAAGATAAAATGAAATAAAACAGAATATAAATAAATTGAAACAAAGTAAAATTAGAACAAAATAAAATTAAAGTGAAGGAGAATAGAAGTGAAATAAAATGGAGTTAAACTAAAATAAATTGGAACAAAAAAAATTGAATGAGGTCGAATTAAAATAAAATGAAATAAAAGAAAATTGAAAACAAATAAAATTGAAACAAAATAAAATAAAATGGAAAAGAAATAAAATAAATCGAGACGGAATTAAATTGAAATGAACTGAGATAAAATTAAATTAAAAGAAAGCTAAATTGAATTATAGTTAAATCGAGTTATAAGAAAATAAAATTAGAGTAAAATAAAGCTGGGATAGAATAAAATGATATAAAATGAAATGAAAATGAAATAAAATAAAATGAAGCGAAATAAAATAAATGAAATAAAATAAAATAAAATAAAAAATAAAATAAATGAAATAAAATAAAATAAAATAAAACAAACAAAATAGAAGTAGAATAAGATGATAGTAGGATAACATAAGGGAAGAAATAAAATTAAACAAAATGAAATAGAAATAAATTAGAATATATGAAAATAAAATAAAGCAAAATAAAAATGAAAGAAGATGAAGAATAAAATGAAAACAAAATTTAAAAAATGAAATCAAAATAAAATTCAATTAGAATAAAATAAGTCAAAATAGAATTAAGTAGAGAAAATAAGAATAAAATAAAATCAAGTTAAACTGAATAAACTGAGATAAAATGAACTAAAAAAAAAGCCTTGCAATGGCCGGCAAAATCAGCTCAACCAAGGAGGTGCGTTGTCCAACTTTCTCGTGGTTGTTCGGCTTGAGCTTTTTACTTTCTCAGTAGTTTTGTTCACTTATAAGCTTATTACTTACTTATTAACGCTTTACTTCTGGCGTTGCATTGGCGCAACTACCCTGAACGCCATCGGACTTCGGAAAACATTATTGTGGCACGTTCAGGTTTGTTGAACCATCGCAGCGCCAGAAGTAAAGAGTTAGTAAGTAAGTACTACGTAAGTTATAGGCGAGCAAAACTACCGAGAAGCGAATTCTCAAGCGCAACGATCAAGGGGATATCGGACGAGACGCCGCTACATAAATAAACCCTAGTTCATTGCACCTCAACACAAACTGTTTAAACCTGCGCGACTGATGGTGCACCACACGTCACGCCTACCTTCAATCGCACCGATGCATCCATATTTTGATTCAGATAACACACCGATCCACTCCATCCATCTGTAATTTCACTCCATCATACAAGCACCCTCCTCCCCTATTCAAAATGTTTATCACATTTCCGGACCGAAGTTAGCGGATTAAACGTTGTTTGGTCCAATATTTATTGGGGTAGCGAGTTAGGTGTATTAGTCGGTCGAAACCATAAAACAAACACAAATGCACAACATCAAGTAATATCGTTACACAGGAACATCTATACACTGCCGGCCCAACAAGATAGACAAATGGCATTAATAGAGACTGCGAAATAACCCACAAAAATATCATATACGTTTTACAGCTGCCAAGGGCAGAGATCGCGATAATATAAAGACTCACCTCTTCACCCTAATTCAAGTCCTTTCCCGATTCATATCCCTATTTCCTAAAAGGGAAACGTATACTCTCATAATTCGAGCAACCATCACCTTCTTACCATAATCCTAAATTTCGACATCCCCTTTCATTTTTCAAGTTAAAATACACAAAATGGAGCACGATGAAACTTTAGAAGAGTCTTCACCATAACTGCATTTTGCATCTGTGTACCAGTTTGCTGTGTCGACTGCGACGACGATTGGAGGCAGGTCGTGTGGCAGGCAAAGCTAGTTTAGATACTTTATTTAGGAAATAAAGACGGCTTTCAAGACGAAACAAGAGAGGAGCAAAGGCTGAGACGACTAGGAGAAACATTGACGAGCGAGCATAACAGAACACGAGAAGAGGACTGATTCTGACGGGCTGAGAGCTGCCTTCTCAGATACCGTCAAGGGCACAAAGATGGACAATGGCATTATGTAAGGCCATTCAACAAGTGCGTGTGAAACTGTGATGATTCGCCACTTAAAAGTGCAAAGCGATTACTACGATGTTTCATCACAATTGGATGTCTTGGGTTGGCTCTTCGACGCTACACCCAACATTGCATCTCGCGAATAATTAAAAACGTACAATTATGATTGATATATTCAAAAAAATAGCGCAATTCTCAAATATCCCATTAAATGGAATCATTTCAACGAAACTTGGCTACGATGCAACAGATGCCATTTGTTAATAGGAGCCATCATAGCCATTATTCGCAGGAAATAAACGGAAAAAAACGCACAAAGATTCGAGAAAAAGACAGTCAGTGGTGGGAAACGTTGGTTCTGGAAAAGGATAACAGTTCAGGATAACAGCCTCGTCCCCTAGCATCGACAGGTTCCTGAGGTAAGAAAATTTCTTATTCCAAAGATATAAATAAGAAGCACCAGCTACCTTAAAGAGGTCATCGCCGAAACTGTTTCGAGAATACATTCCTGCCCCCTCCCTCTCAAAATCCGAAAAGAATTTCGAGAAATTGCGTCTATTATCCCTTGAGCACAAAAAATCATGTCTTACAAAACCAATGGCATCTCGCGTTATGTATTTCGAGTTCTGTAATGTCCACCGAAACAACAATCCTGTGCAGACTGTCTCTTATATTCTGCTTTCTTCTAACACCTAAATGCGCGAATTAACTTCAAAAGAAAGTGGATTGCAGCAGTTATAGATTCCTCCTACATTTTCTCGAGTTCCCTAAGAAACGTGGAATTGGCGGCTATCTTGTCGTTACAGTTACGTTCTTACCGAAACTCTGTAGACAAGCATTGCAATAAAAGTCATTAATTTTGATGACATTTTCCTCATGGCCACAAATGGGCTGCAAAATTCAGTCCTTTGAAACAAATGTTGTAGGAAAACCGGCTCGATGGGGTTAATCTTTGCTTCAAAACCGCAGCGCTTTTTAGTAGCACGAAAGACCTATATAAAAACACTATCGATGAAAGCTTACAAAAAGTGCTGGAAATCTATGTGGTAGAAAATGGAGCGCAACATTAAGACGTTTAAGGGAAAATTCGGACAGCCCTTCCTCAATATCTATGAAGAGTGTTCACGAATACATGATGGCCATCGCCAGTGCACCAACCTCCCTTCCTTCCTCCAGCCAGTACGCATTTGCCGGCAGCCATGGTTCCCCCACCCTCATTCATTCAATTAAGAAAATGTTGCCAAAAATTCTCCTCATGAACATTCACCGATAATTGGCAACTACTAACCAGAACCGACAAAGCATTTGTCTACTGGCGAATCAATCCAAAAATGCCTTCACCGTTCGCCTCCAACGACGTCTTCTTGTACAGTCGTTTTGTAGTTGCTGCTCGCGATCTAGAATATCTCAGTAAGCACGAATAATCAAAAAGATTTAGAAAAAAGCAAACGAAGTAAATAACAAACTGAAAGTTTACTTTTTGAATTTTCAGGGAAGAACCGAAACGCAATGCACTTCTACTAAAAATTCCAAATTTCATCAATCTACACCAATTTTGATGAAATTTATATGGACTTACGTAACAAAAAATACTGTTCTTTTGTACATACCTCTCTTCATATAAGTAACATAGTGATAAGCAAAAATCAGCTAACATTAATGAAAACAACCTAATGATGGATAGAAAGAATACAAGCTCTACAAAAAACATCTATGAAACTCTAAGCCGCACCCATTCATGAATCCCGATCGCAAGCGGCTACAACATTTGTCCTCCACATCACGAATTCGGATAGAAAATAGAAACCTCGAATGCGCAAACAGAAAAGTACATGAGATGTATCATTGAAAAGCTTAAGGAATATTTCTCCACCTTCGATTCTAAGAAAATCGATTTACATCTGAAATTTCACCCTTCCACTGAGCCCATTTGAAAACAACTGCTGATTCATCTGAATTTCATTATTTTTCGTTCTTAACCTCCTTAGCAACTCCTACTAAACTGGTTTATATGCACCGTCACCCTCCGTCTCCCTCAACTCCCTCCCCAACACCTCCACTGAAAAAGCTCAGTGAAATTAACTCAAAACAAAATAAAGGCTCTTCTTTTTCCATCATCCTCCCAAAAATCCAGAAAGGTAAAATCGCGCAAGTGGCAAATGCGAAGCATGGTCAACTAAAGTTGAATCTGATCATTGCACCACTCTTTAAAGGTTGTACGAACCAGCGGGAACCTTCGCAGCCCTCGCATATGCCTCTCGGTAACAAAACTGCTTGCTGAAGTGCAAGACGCGCAGAATGCAATAATGCAAAGCGCATCTCCACCACACAAAGATGTACCTTCTGCCATAAAGCCAAAGCTCATCGGTGAATCATATCCGAAGGGCAATAGGGCGCAGGACTCAGATTCTCTCAAAATGCCCCACCAAATTGTTACCTCACTATCCCTCTCATGATATTCAACGTTTGGTAATGCTCATGCTTTCACCCAAAAGCCACAAATTCTGGCCCGATGGATGTCCTGCCGAGAACACAGTTGATGGGTGCTATCTAACTGTGACGTGGAACATAAAACTATGGATAGGGATGACAACTTCTCCCCGAATTCAATGTTCCTTACCGTGCAATTTTGTTGTAAACAAAGTGCAAATGGATCGCTTTTCCCACGAAAACTATACACAGTCATATAAATGAAGATAAGCTTATCTCACAGATGTCATGCATTAACGCATCGCCTTAACAGTCATCTCATTCATTCCAAAAAAAAAAAAAAACATTCCGCGATTCCACAAATGAAAATGCATCATCCTCGTTTTTGACAACCATCGGCAATCGCTTCGCATTGAACCCTTTTTCCTAATAGAGTCAATATCTGTCCTGTTCATTGTGTAACACAAAGAATAACCATTCAGCTGCTATGGCTCTCCTTTCTTCTTCCCTCAATGCCAACCTCACCGATTTTTTAGATGGCCCCTCAATGACCCACATTTTTCGACAACTCACCACTTCATTATCTCTTGAATTTTCTCCCAACAACAGGATCTGTTCATAGTGTCTTAGTTCCCGACCGCAACCTCTCTTAATCATCCTGATAGCATATAAAAAGAACGTCACAGTCCGCTGCGCCCAGGCCTGAAATGCATAGACTGGCACGATAGAGCTGATGCCTGAGCTATTTAACCTAGTCTGGAAAGTATAACGGACCGTTCTGTCTCACAAGAGGCGAATACCAGTTTATTAGAGGTTTGCTTTGGAAATCAAAAATTTTATTTTAATTTCTCAATATGCAAATTATTTGCATTTTGAAAACTTCCATCTTAGGCAACAAAAATTGCGAATTTTCTATTTGCCTAATATATTAAAAAAGGAATCCCGTTCCTTACCCGGTTCAAAAACTGTTAGAATGAGAAATGAAAAACAAAACGTACACTCGTCCAAAATATTGCAGTGTGGATAATAGCTATACCATTTCTAAGCTTTATACATTTCTGACGTGACGCCAAATCTAGCACTTAATACTTGTTGTAAAAAAGTTTGCAGGTGACTGGAAAGATAAGCTTTATTCAATGTCACCTTCCTCAGATGAGCTTTCGGAGACCCTCTCGAGGAGAACATGAGGCTCCTACATCCAACGAATTCCGCCAGATGAAATGCATAGCCAAAATGCGAAGTATGCAAATATCGTCAACATTGGATCGAAAAACCGCTCAGAGATCTACACATGTTTTGCAGCCGCCAATGCCAGCGCAAGGAACAATTGTGTGAAGCTGACACGATGAGGTCTACTAATCACAACTTGCATACGCTGCAATTGACGTGGATTCGTTATATTCGAAATGCTGTCAGCCAGATATGCTGTGAGGACGTCTAAAACCCCAGGATTACACGTATGCAGTGATATAGTTTCGTTTTTATTACACACACAATGGAAAAGTTGAATAGTCTCTGAACAACTAATTACTCAGTCCCTGTCCTGAAATATGTGTCGAGGAGGCAGCAAGAACGAAGTGAACGCAACTTCGCTCTCCCTATATACATAGAATTCATCGCACCGCAGTGTGATGAGAAGCAACTGTGAGCTGAGAAGCAAAGGCAGGGATTCTATCCGCACGTTGGCGAGATGGAACAGGGAACTCATGGAGCTCAACTGAATGCCACTCAACCCCAGGGTACAATCGCGTGCCCCTTCTCCCCTTTAAATCTGCAAAACTATCTCAACCGATCTGAATTTCTGGTTTGCGCCAATCTCCTAGGCACACCTCTTATGACTTTTGCGCATGATCAAAGAAGTGCATTACTAGGATTTCGCTGTCACCAACTAAATCACCGCGCATTAAACGCGTATTTTCGCCTACTACACCACAATGTAGTAGTAGGTGGTGAGAGTGATCCTCACTTACACGTTCGATTCAGCTGTGATTAGGATGCAAAATATCACGATGGTTGTGCAATTTTACGATGCTGTAAAGTTTGGAAGCACTGCCACTCACTTTGTGGGAGTCGTTTGCAGATAGCTGACTGAATGACCCTGCGAATCACCACACTCGTTTTATCAAGTTTCATAGTCGTAATATCGCTTATATTTATCCGAACATTCTATTGCGTTTCTGCACCATACTAAAAACCAGTTTAAGCTGGACTTATAGCTGCACTATGGGATTGCCTGACTCAACCTAAGGTGATGAAAATAGGACCGAGAGGAAGTTGCAAATAAAAAGCACAAATAAAAGCGCCTACCCATTCGATACATCTCATCCATTTTGCGATATTCTCGAAGCTTCCCTCATCCATTATATCGTAAACCAACACAATACCCATTGACCACGATAATATGATGTCGTCATCGTATGAAACTTTTCCTGTCCGCGCAATTTTTAGCCTCTTTTATAAACAAAATGACAACAGAATAGTCATTCGTTCCCCCTCGTTACCCCTCCAAAGAATGTAATACGACTCGGTCGCGATCACTTAATGAATTCTTTCTTCCGCACATTCTTGCTGCATGCGAACCTTTTCCAGCAAGTGTTGTGTCAACCCAGGAAAACGGAATAGGGCTAACTCACTCATGACGAAAAACGCGATGTATGGTGAGGTGTTTCAAAACGACAGCTGCATAGAGAAATAAGCAAATCCAAAGCATTGCACTCATTCTATCATTTCAGTGAGAAAGAAAAGATGTAGGAGCAATCAGTCATAAGAACAGTGAAGAGAACGTGTGAGAAGAAACAGATTTCATCTTTTGTACACGGAAAAATTCGAACAGCTCTTTTTATTTAAATCTGAAGCAGGAAAAGGATACAACGAAAAACAGGTTGCAATAAAACTATAGCCAGCCAAGCGATCTAGCAAAAAGGCGAACGCCAATCACAACTTGCAGACATTTCGTTGGACAGCAGCCATCAAAACAAAAGCCTCATATTACGACAAAGTAAGTACGTAAAAATAGAAAGGTTTCTAGCTAAATGAACTACTAGTAAACAGTACGTCATAAGGTAGGTCAAGGATTTATTCGTGTGGGGTACTGCGGGTAGAGAATTCCAACTTGGAAATAAAATGACAGAGGTGTGGACAAACAAGAGACGGGGGAGGAGGGATAGGAAGAAAGGGGAGGGAAATGAAGAGGTTGGTAGTGCGCACTTTGAAGCCTTACGGCACACCCGTCTGTTTCGTATATGAAATCACAAAAAGAGGGGAACGCACCAAATTTGGAGTTTAATCCTCTTTTCTTTCACTTCGATCGTTTTGACTTTGAAATCGATGCCTGCAATATGAATGAAACTATGGCAGCCGCATTACAAATTCACGTGTAGGTAAATACTGCTAGCCGGTAACGATTAGACACAATTCATTGTGCGAAACATAACAGAAAATTCCAGTCTTACCCGCCATGCCTCGAGGTACACCTATTGTGCGTAGAGGTATGAACCCCTTCATTAAGCAACTTCAAATTGGTAGACTGCAATCTTTGAATCAAATTGCGAGCATATATCATTGCAGAGATTTACATATAAGTGGTGATGAATTGTTTCACCGCAAAACAAGTGAAGCGCATAGAGAAGGATAGCACGACGCGCATTTTTGTATTCCGCGTGTCTCCGATCATTTATAAAAAAAAAAAAAAAGAAAAAAACTGAACAGTGCAGTATGATACCTCATATTTTAAACGAAAAACCGCTGATAAAAATTTTCCGCAAAAGAGCTGCTTTTCTGTGAACCGAACTGTTGGAATGAACAAAACATTCTCATAAGATTCATGAATGTTTCGGCACCTCTCTAGGTCTGTTGCTGATTCCATAGCTGATAAATCACCTCGAAATGTAAGAGCGAGGAGAAAAGGGACGCATCCTACCATGTACGTTACGTCCACCAAGTTTTGTAGCCCTATCTTCAGATGTTTCGATGTCGAAACTAATGAACGAACTGGCAGCAACGGAAATATGGTTTTCGGCGATCTGACTGAGGCTGTTCTCCATAAGGTGATTGTTATGTTGATTTGATCAGAAATCTTTACTCTCAGATGATTTGCCCCTCCCGTGGTCGTCACGTTAACTGGCAGCATTCTTATTGGAAACGTTATTTTTTGCGCTTGAATTCCCAAATCTGCCGGATGCTTTTGTTCTAAAGGGAGAATATATGCGAGCGTGAAACCTCCTGTTTAGAATCTGTTCGCAGCATCGCGGGAATGTCTTCCGTCAGCAAGACTTAATTTTATATCTTTGTTTTCCTCTTTTGAGGAACAAATATCCGACCAAACGAAAATATTTTGTTTTTGTCTCTGAAATCAGATTTGCGAATTACGGCCAGTTGACGTTTCTATTTCTTTTCGCGTAACCAATATGTGGTTGTAATCTGTTCAATGTTGGCTTGCTCCCGACTCTTATGTCTTCGAGTGAAAAATAAAAACTTTTTTTTCAGGTGGCAGACGACGAACATGTCGAGAAGACAGCAACCGTCCGACCGGGCATCTCTCGAACTTCACGGAGCGAGTGAGATGTTGTTGATTTTGACCGCAGTTCACGTTTTGTGTTCTGATATGATTGTCTAACCCCCAGAAAGGTGTTGGGTATAGCGCCGAAGAGCCAATCCAAGATATCCAATTGTGATGAATCATCGCAGTGATCACTTTGCACTTTGAGTGCTCCTGGGCATGATGCCTTTTTCGTCTACTGTACTCTTGGCGGTATCTGAGGCCTATAAAGGCGGCTCCTAGCCGGTCAGAGTCCGTCTTCTTCTTCTATTCGTCGTGCTTCGCTCGTCTGCTACTCCCTATCGTCTTTGCATTTGTCCCAGTACGCTCTCTTCTGGCGTTCGTCTTGGGAGCCGTTATATTCCCCAATAAAGCGTTTCTACTATCTCCACGTGCTTTACGTTCCGCACTCGGCCTACCTCTCAACGTCGTCGCTACCCGACCCAACAAACTGGTATTCAGATACAACAAAAGGATTATTCGGAAATATTCTGTTTGCTTGCAACTCATCGATGTGCACTTTATCCGGTCGAGTGGATACTAACTTAGAACGTTATGACTACTTTGGCCTTTTAGTCGTTCTTTTTAGTAGAACAGATTTTTTCTGCGCTCATTAGGTGAAAATTACCTGCATCTTTGCAGTAATATTGTTAAGTTGCTGCATATTGCTTCTGAAAGGGAACTTGCGTCTAATTTAAAGCGTAGTGAAATTGCCCTTACTTCACCGAATTTATTCAATTATCTCGAAACGTGAAGAATGTTTGCCTCATTTATGTTATTGTTTCTCATTGTGAATAAATGCGAAGTCGGTTACATCTTCAAAATTGTAGATATCACACTTTTTGATGAGGTTCACTATGAGCATTAGTGAAGGAAACGGGGTCTTCTGTGTGTTCTAGTGTGCTACCGCTATCTTTCGGGCCCACTAATAGAACTTATACTTTAAAGTAGCAGACGTTCTGTTCGCGGATTCCTTCTAAAATTGGAATCAATACTGAACGAAAAACAAGGAGGGCATATCGTTCAGCAAGAATGTTATGCCAGTACAAGGAAGTGATCTACATACATAAAGTGGCAGGAAAGTGCGCCGGAGGAGGTGACATCATATGCGCTTTCAGACAGAACTTCCTGGCCGATTCGTTTCATAGGTTACTTTTAATTATGCAACCTTCTGTCAGGATCCTTCTACCAACTTTTCGAGCTTTCCGGCCCCGCTTGCGCAAGTTCAGGAACTAATCAGTCTGAAATGCACGCGAAATTTCTCCAACTTTTAAATTCCAGTAAGGGTTGATGAACAAGTACGTAGGGGTTCTCCTCTGCAGCGACAGTAACCGATCAGGTATAATAGATCATTGATAGACCGGAAACGTCGGCTGGCAACCGAAAGACTTTTGTAGCAGAGTTGGTTTCGAGAATGTCGGCCAGTCACTGGTCGAAGGCACCCAGTTGAAACCAATTCTCGGTTCCCGGTTCCAACAGTATATGTTCCAGCAGCGGTTTTCGGTGGCAACCGGAGAAATCAACCGATGGGTTTTTTACCGACAGCAGCTGACTAAACTTTCGGTTTCTAACCCAAGTCCTGTTAAGAGACATTCCTTACAGAAGTAGCATGGAAGCTGGAAGCTTCTTTGGTCAGTACAGTCGTCCTTCATATTACTTGAAGAAAAGGTAAGTGGATATTCGATTAGGAGCAATTGGTATGAATGCATCCAAAACAAAAACAGCCGTAACATAACGGCTGTAACGAAATATAGTATCGACAGGCGCATAGTAGAGGAGGACTTAAGGCCCACGTTTGGAAAGACAGACTTCAACGGAAACCGAATTAGGAGGAGGTATGAAATAGAGAGTGCACGACCTGTTTAGTTCAGCATTTCCCTAATGTTGAAAGTCACGCGTAGACTCTAGTGCAGTCATAGGACCGCTAGGATCCAGCGTTGTAACAGAACCGGACATTAGCGAAAATGTGGCACCGCCTCAAGTGACTACAAGTGCGACCAGTTGCATATGTAACAGGCACAGAAGTGAGGAACATTGTTCTCATAAGGCAATTTGAAATTCGAGAAGAAGGTCACCCTAAGGACAAAAATAGAAGCGTCCGGAGTGGTGGAAAACACCTGGTGTTTACAAAGCTTTTGTTGCGTCTTAAGATCGTGTTCCTTCAATATCTTGGTTGAAGTAGGCAACTGAACGTCCCGTCAGAAGGGAAAGAGGAGAAACGTCTACCTACAATTCGGTCATGTCACTTCGTTGAGATTCTTTGTTGCCTATTTCTGATCGCTGTTTTCGTCCTTTAAAATCCGCTTACGATAGTTGAAGTTCTTTCGCCTTCCCTTTTAATTATTCCAATAAGCATCTCTTAAAGAACGAGGAACAAAAAACCCGAAAAATTTGAATTTTTCAAAACTCGCTCCTTATGCCGGCCGAATTTGACCCAAAAATTGGGAAGAGGGCATAAAAACTAAGGAGAATTAATTAACTCAGCCATTGTCTTGAAATATTTGAATAGCAAAGAATATCCATTTTTGTGAAGTATTGTCCTCCTTGGCGGCCTCATTGTTTATTCTGCATGGGCGCAGTGAGGTTTTTTTTCTTTTTGGTGCTTTTTTTATTGCCACTGCGCTACTGTGTGCTAACGGTTTGTTTAACAAATCGGCCATGTGATCTGCCGACGGTGAGCGAATTAAGTCTCAATCCTTCGATTACGTCTTAATTATAACAGTTTTCGTTTGCTGCAGGAATGGATGACTGAACGAAGTTTGAGAACTTGCGAACATTGTCCCTTAGAAATTTTCGGTGCATTTGGCTCATTTCATTTTGTTAGACTCGAAACTTCAGATAGGTGGAAGAGACTGCCGTTTGCAAATATTCGGCGTAGACAACTGTAGTTGCTCACAGGAGAAAAAAGGATGTGAGATTGCAAGAAGAACGCTTTGAAATTGGAATGACAAGTCCCCTACGTCAAAATCCTGTATATGAGTGCCGGGTGATACTCGCTTCATAGGTGCGTAGTTGAGTGAGCGGGTCATGAGGACATTTGAGACCTGTCGTTGTATTTTTCCCTATGTTTAAATGTTCCAGTAATTTCTTCAGTTTCGCAATCAAGAATGGTTTTCACTGATTTCGTTTGTTTAATTTTCTTTGAACATGCGGAGGAGGTGTGCATTCAGAGTGACCCTTCCTGCTTTTTCAAAAGTTGGCCAAAAATTTATTCATAGATCTATCTGTCTTCATTTTTGTCGGACTCCTTAACTAACAACGCCCTGATCGGTCCATTTACTCCTCCATTATTTTCCGATGGATGCCTTCCCTCGATCAGATGGCCCTCACACCTTAATATATGTTCTCGTTCCCCTCCTGGCCGGAAACCGTACTTACATGGCACCCTCTCTGTGTCGCGCAATACAGCCCACTTTGCAGGTGACATTTAACGACGGGTTCAACGAGGTACTAGTGAGGGCAATCTGGTATGCTGTGCCATATGAGATCATCATAGCGCCGCAAAATGTTCGCACACCGTTAGCTGCTGAAGCCTTCGACATGCTGCTGGAGGAACAACTAATCGAAAGCGAAAATGAGAGGGAAGCAAGTTCATCCATCCAACCGATTCTACACGACCCATGCGGGGGTACCTATTGTTTACCTGTTGCATACCCAATTCGATTACGCGACCGGTGCTCCGGGCCCAAAATTACTTCTGTGGTAAAGACCACTATGGAGCAAGACATTTGCTGGATGAAGAGAATCGCTAATCAATAGGTGTGAACGTGGCTTTTCTTCCTCCGCTTGATGAGGACAATGCGAGACCACATGGGGGAGGATGCGTGGAAAAGAATGTTATCTAGGCGATCGCTATAGGACCCAAGGATGTATTCTACAAAAAGAAGCAGTTGCGTTCATCAACAGTTGGTGTGGACAGGTTCTTCGTTAACCTAGCAGTATTCTTGACAAGAATTTAACGCATTGAGTGGTTGAAGTGACTTTAATACGCAACATTTGCATATGCTTCCGGTTGTTGTGACGTCATTATTCCTTTTTCTAACCGCCGATCCTCGTTATCGCTAATGTCGACGGATTGAGCATCCTCACCGATTTCGCCGGGACGACTACCTCTGGTGATGCAGGGCGATTGGTACCTATAACAGCAGTTAGTGAAGATCACTACTACTGGCTGTTGTAGGGTGATCTTCACATGCCACTAATTGCAATCACTCATTCTTGCATGTCCGCGAAATTTGTTTCGAAAAGACAAAAAAATTCAAACACTTCAGAAAACAAACACCTTTAAAATAGGAAATATTTTAGGGCAATGGTTTCGCTGAAGCGAAATGAATCGTCATAAACTACTTTTACTGGGAATTCCAACATAACAATTGCCAACAAATGTTGGCTCATTTATTCGAGGAAACATGCCGTACATATCTATTAAATCGTTCCTCCAAACTCACTGCAGCTACTTGTCTACTTCGTTATGTTCACCATGAGCGTCGTCTCCATAAATAATCCTCAAAAATTTTCACTGTTCTTTTTTGCTCTGTGATGAGGATGTCGAGTCACCATTACTTACTACCTCTCAAGAGCATTTGAAGAAACGTTTCATCGTTTCAGTCGATTGCATACCCCTTCTCAAATTGGGCACTTTCACGATGTTGTGTGTCGTGGTTGGTTTAATTGTCGGTGGAAGCGTCGGCTTTTTGATCGGATGGTTCGGCCCAAGCAATAAGTTGATCGAATATCCCATCGAATCCACTGGTTTTCCACATAATGAAACGGAGAGTTCGTTGAAGTGCAGCAGTGGCGATCGATCATCTCAGAGTAGCATTGCGGCTCCTTCCCAGGTGAATCCAAATTAGCTTTTGGACGTGTTTGGAAGATTTCAACTGCGAAACATTCAATGGTGCGCCTTAATGTTAGAACACTGGCTCGCATTATTAAAGCGCCTTCCAATATGAAAACATTGACTTGCTTTCTTTCGCATTACTCAGAATTGTATTACACAATGAACGTAAACTGTACAATAACTGAGGCGCAATATGTTATTAAAGTAATGCTAGACTTCGGTGAGCTCATTCTGAGCACTAAACAAAAATTATCTTTGAAAATGCTTCAAACATTTAACGGTTTCAAATCTATAGTAACGATCAGCGAACAACGTTATAATATGCAATGAAACGTTCTTCTCAGGTCATTGGAACGTCGACAACACAGTCATATGTTACTCCGGTAGATGACCAGCATAGGACGACACAAGCGGTGAGTTATGAATAAAGTCGTCATGGATACTTCAAAGTTGCTTGTATCGTGGGATCTTATCTGGTGGATGGATCAGACATCACGACCTTATTTTCCGTTTCAATCACTCAACAAAACTGACAGGAAATGCATTATTGGTATATAAAAGTGTACTTACGAACGTTGAGAATATTAATTTACGAAAACATCAAAATAAATTTCGAGGAGTGATTTCTTATGATAACAATTGAGAATATATCAGGCTTATTTTGACGGTTAAGTTAGATGTAGAAATGTATTCAGACTCTGTGTTCTCATAATCAGACGTCATCTGTTAAACGACGATATTGCCGGTTACCGGCCCTCGTTTGATGTTCAATTACTCCTTAGTTGTCCATTCTCGAAGAGCATTTGGCGCTCTATTTATCTCGGGGAATTTTCTGCAAAAAATGGGTCGATGAAGATCAACGGTAGAAGCCTCTACTTTGTGCTTTTTTCATAAGCAGCATTCCTAACTTTGTACGGTTACAACTTCACCTTCTCATGAAGTTGATCGTTTTATCGGTATTATCAATACAGTATTTTGTTCTATTAAAATGACTTGTTTATTGCAAACGGAACATCAAGTAAAGGATCGATAAGACAAACTTCGAATTCATTACTGCACACTTGCTTATGACTGTCACTTGATTCGAAACAAATCTACCATCCTTCTCTGAATAGAGCTCTAGGAGTCTCTATTTTTTGAAGGTTATCAAGAGCGGGATTGAAATATTTACGACGTGAAGGGATGAAAAAAGCGCATGAAATTCATTGGTTGTCATGGCCGAGTGCATGGAATTCTAAAGGAGAAAAGCAAATTTTCTCGGCAAAATGAGAATTTTATTGACAGAAGTAGTAGGGAACGTTTTCGGCACTTTTTCACTGAGTGAGAAAAACCTGAGAAAAATCACTCCAATGAGGAGTCAACTTTTCGTGATGTGTCGAGGACGCCTACTCGAGGTAGCTAGGCTTTATCCAAACAAAGATATTATGAAAATCTTTGATCAAAAACTCAAAAAGGTCGATCATAATGAGCCTAAGTTTAGTATAGCAGGGAATTTTAGAAAAGTCGCCTAAATGAAATTTTTGGGAAAATCTTTGAGAAGCGATAATCTGCGGCTTTGTTGAGTGTAATATCAAACAAAAGAGATAGATGAAGTCATTGGAACATTGCCAGATATTTATGATTTTATTCAACGGCGAAACAACGATAGAGTATTCAACTCTTTGAAAATTGGCATATGCGGAGATTTCGCAGAATTGAATCACGCAAATACCTCTTCAACCCAATAAAAATACAAAAGTTCAGCATTATTTTAATCCTTTCATTAATCTCTTCCATATGCTATCACACTGGTGACGATTTGAGCTGAGAATTTTGTGAAAAGCGACGTCATGCTAATCTCCAATGAGTTAAAAACAATTTTTATATATTTTCGATATGAATTTATGTGTGTTAGATTTGAATTTAAGCGACATCGATAAACTTATATGTCACTAATGAGTACGAACATTTCTGCTTTTCGATATCCTTCCTCTCTTCCAATATTAATATCAACTATCACCTGTGCCATTTTTTAGACGTTTTTCATTATATTATATTGCACAAAAAACTTTCCTAACATTCACTATTTTTAGCCTTTTCTGTGCTGTAGTATATACAATGTTATGTTTATTGGTTTGAATTCGTGATTCCTAGTACTCTGCGTTACCTCACTTAATGCAAATTATAGAACAGCCCTAACAACTAAAACTTACGCATGAAAGAGCGTGCACCGCGCCAGCGTGATGCACCGAATCATCCAATTCGCATCCCAAAGCATCATTCATAGATAAAATATTCACCAGACGGCTGTCATACAACTTGTACTATATTTGGACGATCTGCTCTCTCAGATGGATGCTTTCTCTTAAGTGAGGACGAATCGAAATATCGTTGAGCGCTCTCAGCGTAAATTGCGGTATACGTATGACGAAAAGTCACCACATGCGGCTCGACCATGACTTAGCAAGCGGCATACAGTTGACGTAATGTTGACTGTTGCGTTGCTTGGTGATGCAACGTTGCCATTACAGGATGAGTCATTGCATCATGGTTATACGAATGTGGAAGTGCGATACGAACAAAGTGCTCGAGATTGATTGTTGCGTGCTTCCGATCACCAACGTCGCGTGTGATTGTTGTATGTGCAAAGCTTGCCAAGCGATGTTCCTTTGAAATGTTTCTCTTTGCTGTTGAATAAAATTTTAGCTGCATTTCATCGCAAATATGTGGTTAAATATGCAATCAGATACAATAAAAATAAGAAAAATGTTTACTTAAATGATTCAGAAATGTCGGATACCCGATAAAATCAGGGTGGCACACATTTTTTATTTTTCTAAAGTATTCCTCAGCAGAAGGTCGAATGACAGCTGCTGGTAATTGACACTATGATGCTGTCAAGATTTAATAGACTCTCAGTCTGAATAGTGCCATTTGCTGCGGTTTAGGAAGATAGAATCCGATCGTTGTTCAGATTTTCCAGTGAAATAAATGCGAATGGGATGACTTAATGAACTTGCCCGAGTGGTTCCAACCGTCTGATATTCCCATTCCACTTGAAAAACGCTGCAAACACTTCGTTACCTTATTCATTAACTAAAGAAGAATGAACACGTCCACATTGATCGCCCTTAGCGGCTTTCCTTGTGGAGCTGTAAGCTTGACGTGAATCCAAGCACTCCTAACTGATTCTCAAACAATCCATGTCAACTGACAACAACTATGATTGCACTTCTTATGAGGCTAATATCATCAGGTTAGCCATTATGCTCTAAAATATGCAATAGCATAACACGCAAACGAGTACTACTGGCTCAATAACAAATGGAAGGAAGTTGAATTGAAGGTACCCCGCAATGTTCGTTCCACATTCAGCAGCGACTCAGAGAACAAAAAAATCACATCAAATGCGCAAAAGGATCAAAATCGTTGGAATTCTTGGGCTGAACTATCGGAGATAGCTTAGTGGCTATTACTGAATCACTGAACATTGAACACTGAAGGAACTGAGGGCAAAAGGCTAGGAGATGTGGTCACACATTCCACTTCCACGTGGTAGCGTCACTGATCCCCTTATTTTGTCGCCAAAGAGCCAGGTCCTCCATGCCCTCGAACGCATCCGTTACGGCGCCAAGGATTACCCTATTCCGTGATTAGACCATGAAGGGGTGCCCAAACCACTGATTCCACCGGTTCACAGAGAACAAACTCGATAGAACATCCACCCACTTCTACAGTGAAAAAAATATTGCTCTAGGGCATTCCTGCAGCTGCCTGGTAGTGAGAACTATGCTGCTGAGCGAGGTGCCACAAACCTGCAACGACATGCGCTTTTCACGGGTTGTTGCATTACACCCTGGAAGCATAGCTTGGCCACCTTTTACTGATGCTCTATCTCGCCGGAATTAAATGCTTCGTAGTATGTCCGTGCACAGGGCACAGGTGTAAAGCTGAAATCGTACAGCATTGCCATAGTCGGAACTGTCCATGGGACCCGAGATTGAGAACCTGCCTGAATTTCAACACTGTGTCCACCCATCAGCCCATCTGATTGTTTTTGCTTTTGTCCATGCCGCAGTCGTTCGTATAGAAACCATACATTTGCCGAAGGGAACCGTGCTCGTAGTGTCTTGAGAGCAGAGATTACTAAAGCCGTCGGTATGTGCAGATAATGCGACGACGTGAACGGTCGAATTGTGGTAAAATTATGAATCTCGCTGAATGCCCGTGTTTTTCTGGCTACAACGTGTGAATTTATTCTTCTCATGAATTTGATTCCTGTGCGAACGGACGAGATTTGAATATAAGGCCTATATTCCTTAACATCTAGTTGTGGAAAGGCGCATTGTTGCCAGCTGTTGGTTCAGCGTTCGGTCGCAAGCCTGGTTTATGCTGTGTGCTCACTGATTGGCGAACGGTTGCAAGGTATTTGCTTCTGCACTGCCAGTTGCTGTGCTTTTTTCGTTTTGGACAGCCATGGTTAGGGGGAGTTGTGGTTGCTTTTAGAGTTCACTTGTAGAGCGTAGAAATTTTGCTCCCTGCACCCTGCACCGTGTTAGGAGATTGAAAGAAAACATGTGGTTAAGCACCTTCTGTCTGCCGCTTAGACGTTCGTCGTATTAATGTGAACCAAATTCATCGATTTATCGGTTCAAGGTCTAAGTGTGTTCGTAAGGGAGAATGGCATGAAGCAACTTTCAGCAATTGTTTGAGTAGGGTTAGGCTGCTTGAGCCTGGAAGGGCAAGTAGTGCAGCAATCGCTGTAAGGTAAAATGCCTGTCATGCGTGGATGTAGACATTCATTTATCCACTTATACGATCACTCGACGCCCGATTTACAGTCCGTATATCGCCAGTATGCTGTTTTTCTGGGCGGCAAGGACAGTCCTAGGTATGACGCCTTTGGCGAAAAAGTTTGTATAAGTCAGTTCGAATCCAAACCTAGGATAGCCTACCCATTTTGCCAGTAAGAACTCCGTTTTGCCAAAACATCATTCGCTTCCTGATTCAAGCTTGTGCAGAGTGGGAGATAAAATGAGTTCCTCACGATCTCTTTTTAGAAATGGTGAAGTGGGAAGAAGATAAAATGTTTCTAATGTGTAACGCTAATACGTGCCAAATTCTTTTAACTGACGTAGCCGAGAATGTGGAGAGTGTGGATATTGGGATCAACCTCTTTTCCGTCCTCTTCGCAACTTCGTAATTTCTGTGGATACTGCACTATACTTATCTCCGCCCCATCATTCCAAAGGTAGTAATAACTTATTACTGTGTCAGAGGTACGCAAATTACATATTTTGGAATTATTATAAGCAATGAGCGAGCATTTTTGCATCGTCTTCGTTCACATAGTCTGTTTTTTAGGATAAGAATCAAGCAATAAGGCAGGCAGGTGCGTCGCATCTTTATCGGTATCGGAAGCGATGTCAGCAACTGCAACAACGCCATTTTCGTGCCACCTCTATCAAATAGTCAGCAGAGTTGCAATTGTGAGTTATGTATTTGCTGGTGTGAATGTATGAGGGAGCAATAGGATATCCGCCTGGTTTGAGGTTGAAAATTTACGAACCCCTGTTCGACCTTAGAGTGTATCTGCTTAGGAATGCAACCTCGGGTGTAGTGGTAATGAATAAACCGCTTGGTCCTATAAATATGCGTCCCCGCTTCTTTGTTCTTCAAGACCCATATTGAGGCACTTTCTGATAAGGCTGGGAAGGTGGTGAGTGTTTGTCGTTAAGAAAACCACCTCCGTTTGGGACACTTAGTCGGCTCACCGGCTCGTAACCATTTGTTCTGAAATCGGTATATTTGCGAAGTTTTCAACAATTCTTTTGTCCTTTATTTCCTTGGCCGATGAGGGTCATGTTAATAGTTTCATTAAATATGAAGCATAAAATGTTTTCGACAGAGGCTATACAAAGGTCAAGAGGTTCGTGTGCATTGGTGACCTAGTTGGAAGATAGCAAAGCTAGCTTACTTTCTTTGAAGGATTATAAGGGTAATGTTGACCTTCGAAATTCATTCCTCACCCTGTGCAGGTAGAAGGCACTAACTACACCAGGACATCATGAACAGAGGAAAATCATGGGTCATATATAGACGACAAAAAAGGAAAAACCAAGATCGCTGGTTTACTAGAGGAAGGTAACAAACAGAGTGAAGACTCACGATGCACGTGGAATGAAAATTGCAAGCGGTGCAGGCCTGTCACAATATCAGCATTATCAAAGGAATAAGTTAGAACAAACGACAATGATTCGGGGCAGCTTGTGCAGCACAAACGACACGCACTAGGGGCGCTATGAAGCCGCCTTACGAATACAGCATCTGTGTCGATTATGGCAGGCTTTGATATAACGAAGATCAACACGAGCGTTATCACTTGAAACGCGGTTCGGACGATTGCGTTTGCGATGTACCGACTACCAGGTTATCTAGAAATGTCAAACCACTGCCTAACACTTGCAGGCTTATAGATGTTTACCGCGAATTCTCTATTTATGTCCTTCAAATTTTCTGCTGCGCTCGACACTGCCTGAGACCTCCATCAGTAAACATTATATAAATTTGCTCAATAATCAAAGTGGCCTGATCTGGCGAGGACTTGTCCACTTGCGCCTTTTTTTTCTCAACCAGTCACCAACGTCCTGGTTGGTCCATTCCAAGTTTGCTTGTAAGACTCGGGGGACTCTCGTGAGCTCTGCGATCGCCATGCATCTCAAACTTGAGCAATTAGACGTTGTTGTACTTTCAAACGATATTAAAAGGCGACGTGACCAAGAAATGAATACAAGAAGACCATGAAACATGACTTGAGATAACTGAGGTAGCTGTTTGCTGATGCATTAACGAACGAGATGCGAACACATAGTAAAGAATTACTGAGCGTCAGTACTACTGACAACCGACGAGGATAAGCAATCTGAGAAGAGCAGTTCAGTAATAAAAGAATAAAGACGAAATAGAGCTGAGAAACCTATGAGGGCTGCGCCTCCACACGAACCCAACGCCAATTTCCTGAAACGATATAGTCGCTGTAGCAAGGGAATCTGATAATTTCATGAGCTGCTGCGTTGAGACGTATTACAATTTCACGTTCGTAGCAGCTCAACAGTTAAGTCGCGTGTCTTCGCGATACATGACAGAAGTTTGTTTTGGGTTCATGTCATCGAATGAGTGCGTTGACGACACGAGAGAGACTTTCTTCAAGCATTCAAACAGTACGCATTCGGTTTGTTCAGTAGGACCAGCCGAATGAGCCAGGACAAGGAAGTTCAGCAGTTCTATATGGCCATGATTGTTTGGTGAAGATATCTGATTGTTGTTCGGAACCTGTATGGCGACTCTTGTGTTGTAGCTTCCTAGAAGCTCTCGAAAACCTCAGTCTCTGCCCCCATACTACCTGCAGTGGTGTCCGGAGGCTGGATCCAGGTGACGTGGGAGCCTAGCGGACTTTTTCATGCAGGTTGAACATGCACACTACACGTAAAGCGAGGCTTGGTGGGATAGGTGCGGATCATGCAGTTGGTACGCACGCACCTGTAACAAGAACGTCTTCTTTATTCTCAGTGGTACGAAAATGCGGGGTGCTTTCTTCCATCTCAGGCTATCCTCACGAAAGAAAAGGTTTGTTATATAGAATTGCTCATACCGTATTCAATGTGCGAGTAGCATTGAAAATTGCCCCAACTTTCACCTATCACACTTTCCCGGCTTTCTGCATGCGCTTTGTGAGGCTGCTGCTCCATGTGAATTCCTGCAATTATTTCTCCTTTTGAAGTATAACAGAATCTCCCTGGTTGTAATGTGGTAAAAGGTGGCCAGTGTGGGTAGAAGGCGAGGCGTCGAATAAAAGAAAGACTGTTCAGCTCGGATCATTTTGAATGAAAGAATTACCCTCTAAGCTAACGAAAAAACGCCCCGGATTCCTCGAAGAGCCATTTACTTTATTCCGTGCCGGCTATAATGACAAGAACGGCGAATTTCTGACTTCTCCATTCTTGAACTGTCATTACTTTGCATCATCTGCAGTATTTTCACCAAGTACTCGCTGTTCCCTGAGTACAGCAGAATCATTTGGGTAGATGCCGAATGCTTTTGTTGCACTGTTTGGGCGATGTTTCACCTGAGATTTTATCGTCCAGGAATCCAAATGAAACATCGGTTCATGACTAATGAATATTTGCTTCAAACAGATGCATAGAACAAATCTTGCCTATGAGTTCATGCAGCATGCTCTCGAAATGGCTGCAAACACCAGTGGCAGCATCGGGATCGTGTGGTGGTGTCCTTCAAATTCCCTCTCAAACGGTTTCTCCTCGTCCGCCGAAATTTTTAACCATTCATTCAGTTTTTGAGTGGTCTCATAATTGAAACTTGTTCTGCATCTCTACACTTCCTTTCCTCTAGCTGGTGCGTGGGAAAGAAACCAATCTGCAAGGCGTCTGTTGCGACGAGCGCACAGTGCCAACTGCACTGTGCAGTCGTCGCGAAAACATTCCCACGGAGACGTCGCAAGAAAGTCTCCTTTCATTCTAATTATTTGCCTTTTGAGCCTACAGCGTCGATGAGGGTGATGCTTAGAATAGCCACTCCAGCTTAAGAAAAGGCCATCTTCACTCTTATCTTCGATGACTGAACTTGCTTTTCTTCTTTCCGTTTTGACGACATTACTTGGTTTCAAGCAACTGAAGTGACCAAGTGTCACATGTTGGGAAGACGACGCTTCGGAATCGTCGACTGAGTTTCAAGTTTGTGCCTTCAGAGGTCTGCGGCTTCTGCGATTTCAGATAAATTCAAGGCAAAAGAACATGCAAAAACACGTTTCTGCTGTCTGCTTCTATCAGAACCGCCTCCTGGATAAGGAAGAAGAAATGAGTGTAGCGACAGATCAGACTTCATTTGCTCGAGTGTAATGGCTAAACAAAGAGCGAATATTACCTGCGCAGAAATACGCTCAGCATAGTGCTTTTTTGGAGAATCACTCGTTTTTGAGACATAGGAAACGTTCCTGTTAATGCCCTTCTTCCGACTAAAAATATTACAATTGAGCAGTCTCCAAGTATGTATGATATGCATATCATTTGGTGCTTATGATCACGGCGTTTGCAGTTATCACTGGAAAACGAAAACATTTCAAGCAAATGTACCATCATTCCAGCTGTCGCACTCTTTTGCACGCCGTAGAATGCCGAAGTTATCGAATTCTTCGAATGCTGGTGCATTCAAGGCATATGCGGTCACATTTCCTCAGCAGATGCGCGCGCTGGTCATTGCGAAAGTGGCTACGACACATGCTCTATGAGCGATACTGTTGTGTATTTGGTAGCAACTGTTGATTATTGACTGGGGATTGTTGCGTCGCCGAGTGGCGGTGTGATCATGTAAACGGAGTCGGCGAGTGAGGAGCGAGCTTTTTTAGACGAAGAACCGAAATATGAGACACCCAGAACACACACGCATAAAAACAATGGAAAGGGCACAGTTTATATAGTGGTTGTCACGTGACAGTCCATGTTGAAATATGATAGCCCTGCTATGCGTTCACGTGATATCCACTACATCGACGAGCGTCATCATGACGTGGCCATTGTACATTGCACTTTTTGCCACGTGCGGGTGTTTTGCAATCGCACTTTCAGCATGCGAAATCATCACTTTACATGTTATGAAACATCACTCATATCCAACAGATACAAAGGCTTTGCGTGAACTCAGTGAGGTGAATATCACTTCGATATTTGTGTAAGTTGAATTTTCGGTAAGATGGATCGACTGTCGTCGATAAAGCATGAAAACAAAAGCGTAACGATAGCCGATTACTCGGAAGATGAGAATTTCATAAGTAGAAAAAGCCGGCGACGGGTGAGGAAAAAAGTGTTGTATCTCTTCTAATGGCTCGAATACTGCCAGTCTGCTATTCTTATTCGATGGAACTAGCAAACTTGTTATCTGAAACAAAGAAAGTTCTTCAAAAGTGATATCCTGCTAGTATGAAATGCAAGCCACATCGGCCTGCCAACCTCTCACCGGTAACTACAGCTGAGTATCGCACTCTTCATTGTTGAGCAGTCTACATCTTACCGATAACTACAATCTCACCTTTTCAAAACCAAACAAAAGCATTCAGGATCATCTCTGTATTAATCAATCAATGTGGTCTATGATGACACCCTAGCTTCCATTGTGAGTGATTCAAGAGAGTCTATTTGCGATGGTGAAGTTATTCCTTCCCTCAGCAGTGATGTACGCCACGGTATTTGATGTCCGATCTAGTCTACCTCCGCCTACGTTTTGGAGGAACTCTTATTCCTTGCACTTTGCTTTTGGAGAAATGGTTTCTTCCATTCCCGGGAGTTGGCGGAGGATGAACTTGCCGTGGTCTTCGGCTTGCTGTGCTTCCAACTATACTCCATCCCTTCGAGGAAATTCTTCCGTAAAGCACAAGCTGTACCAATACAGATAGAATGACTATGGGTCTTCTTTTGCTGCTACCATTGCGCTGATACTGAATCTGCTTACACAGCTGCTCAATGGTGCCGTCATGGGTCGAATAGTTTCAAGAGACTGTCATAAACAGTGCAAGCCGCATTTACAAGGTTTCTTTTGTACAACGTGCATATGTGATTGCTATATATTTATGTATCAGTGTTTTGTTTCAATTCAGTGAAATTCACATGTTCTCACAAAACATTTTTGGGCATACTGAAGTGGGGCATACTCGGCATAGCGCTGAAGGCACGTTCACCGGTCAAGGAAATTGCACTCTTAAACTGCGAATGCAAACGAGGAGGTATCAGTGCCTGGCGGCCAATGAAAATTTTGCCAAATACGAGTCGAACTTGTCACTCCTCACCTGAGACAGGGTATAGCTGGCTGCAACATACGATGCTACGACAGTACCCAGTGAACTAGTATTGTAATATGGAAGAGAAAATTACTGTTGTAGATGCTGTTACTCTTACTGGGAAAGCAAAATTGTGATCTCACTTTAACGACGCGTGGATTTACTACAAACATATCCAAAGGATAGGGACGTAACCTCGTTAGTGGCGGTTCTGACAGTAGAGACTCTACACCATCAATGACAAGGAATTATTCCTTGGCTGAAGATGGCTTTGGCATCGTTCAAGCGAAGCATTGGTCTTTCATGAGTTGCTGTTTGCAGACCACAGATTGATGGTTTTTCACACTACACTATCCTTCCTGTTCTGTTAAGGATGACCTATATTGTTCCTCATGCATTCCAACATACTCACGCTTCTTTCGTTGTCATTGATGGTGTAGAGTCTCTACTGTCAGAACCGCCACTAACGAGGTTACGTCCCTATCCTTTGGATATGTTTGTAGTAAATCCACGCGTCGTTAAAGTGAGATCACAATTTTGCTTTCCCAGTAAGAGTAACAGCATCGACAACGGTAATTTTCGCTTCTTTATTTTCTTAGCATTTTCAGCTGCTGACCTTCCCGGAAAAGAAGCACCTGTAAATTTCAACAGTCTTTCTACACATCCAGCGTACTCGAAGTTGCCATGTATTGTTACTACGGGGGCGATGCTCGGATCGGTCTCCTGCCTTATCATTCGGAAGTTGTCAAGTATTTTTACCATTCTTGTGCCTGTACAGAAGATAATTCTGTCAAATGAGTTTTTCCCCCCGAACTGGCCTCCACCTTTGGCCTCTGCATTGCCGAGGAAATGCAACTGTCTTGAGGCTGTTTTCATCTAGCCAGCTTATTGGAACCATCGAACATTGGGAAACTGCTTGCGACGAAGTCAATCAAATTTACTTGCACAAAATGTTTAAATGAGGAAAATACAGCTTTCGAACGCGATCAGCGAAAGTGCTTCCTATAGTGCTTGACTAGACAAAATTGTTTTACAACTTTTCAGTTTCTGCTTCAACTGCGAAAAAATAGACACTGCTCTTCTTTCGTCTTCCCTTTCTTGATGCCGCCCGCTCTTGTCTCAGTTCTTTGCTCCCTTCTCATCATCCTCCTCCCCATTCCTCACCATCGCTCGTTGCAACTTATATACACTTTTGCAAGTAGTCGAGCTGCTATGCCTTATCTGTTGGAGAAAGCTTCATCGTCTGCCTTGTGTTAGTGCGTCGAAGGTTGCATTTTTTTAATAACATTAAAAGATTCTTCTCAGTAAGCAGCAAGTGTTTCAATTCCAGAAGTATATTGGACGATTTTCTACGCGAAGGAAATATCTGCAAGGTGGTGCTGGTGGATAGTGGTCAGACGATTCTATGCAGTGCCAATATTGTTTTCTACTTTACCAGTCAAGTATTCGTTTATATTGTGCGGTGATTGCAATTTAATGATCGATTTCACTATTGAAATTTATTTCCAAGAACGACTGTTGTTTTTCACTTTTTCATACATAAAATTCACTTTGGCAATGCTCAGTTCTTCATCTGTCATCTGCATCATCTCAAAAATGGTGTCAATATCCTTTAAAAAAAAGTTCTGCGTCTATGAACAGTTGAAACATTTTTCGCTCCGTTGAATGTGTGCGCCAGGAACTTTGAAAAGTTTGAGGTCGTCCTCCGCTAATATATCCTTCTAAGGAACTAGAAAAATTGTAAGCAGTTTCTTAAATACAACTCTTTTTTCGACCTTTCTTAATAAAAGGTAAAGGATTGCTTAGGTGGTTGGTGTAATTTTACGAAATTGCAAACTGTATATTTGCTGATTTTCATTTCATTTTGCTCTTCTCATTTCCAGTGAAGACATGCAGCTTTCTCTGAGCAAGTAAACTAACCGAAAAATTTATCTAATGAATTAATCCCAAAAGTGCTGTGGAACAAACTTTCTTTAAGAGTTGCTGCATAAAAAATAGATTGATGTATATAGAAACATGGAAAAAGTTGCCTTATGCTGCTCTATGTCAATAAAAATACTAGTTTATGCGCTTCAGCGGATGGATTGGGTCTAGATGATCTTTCGGCGTTGAATGTCTCAAAAAATTAGAAAAGCGTCATTGGAAAGTGCTCTACAAGAACGACTTCGTACAAAACCAAACAAGTCAATTACGATGTTTTTATATAGGCATTGATCGGAATTTCTTTCGATGTCTGTTCGGGTTTAGGTATTACTTGCGTTTTACGATAAGCACTTGCTTTCTCTAATGCATACACTGGAAAATGAAATGCACATGCTGGAAAACATAAAAATTCCTTGATGACTCTATCACGTCGGAAGAGCACTATTAACCAAAAACATGTTCAAAGAGGAGCTGCAACAAAAACGTGCTCAATATGCTCTGTGAACATGTAGTGCTTTATGCCTAAAGAGGGTCACAAAAATATAAACGAGGTTGCGAGTCAGTGATCGCAGTCAGTTATGGTTTTTGGGGGCTTTCCGAAAGCTAGGCTTTCTTTACTTCTTGTTCCTAAAATTAGATCACTATATCTTCCTCTTTTCGACGTAATTTCGCTTAAACTCCACTATATTATTGTACTAAAGGTTTGAAACCAAATTATACTATACTCTCCTAAGTATTCAGGTTGTTATACTGTACTTCGTATTCCAAGCTGAAGTGAACATTATTGAGTGACTATCATGTAAGATGTAGTGAGTAAGCGGTCATCGGACGTCTTCATTTTTTTCAGAATATTTTTCTATTTTCCCTGTTATTTTCAGTCTTCTAAAGCGAGAGAGGCAACGGTCGCTGTGTTCAGCTATCGGATTAGTGAAGTAACACCTTGTAGAAGTAATGGATATTATACCGCTGAAGTAAGCGGTGAGATTAATTTTGAAGGTTCGGGTTAGTAGTTGTGCTTGCTCTCTCGCTTTATTGAGTTTCAGCATGTCAATGTGGAGGCGATGAAGACTTCTCGATGGCCTAATGTGCGCATTTTGACGCTTTTCCGGCATTTTCAGTTGCATTTAAAATCGGGGTTCTGAAATTTCTGGATTTGAGCGGGCGAGCAGATTCCATAAAGTGTGAACTATCAAAATTGATTAAGCAGTGGCTCGAAAACCTAATTATTATTGCATTGTATTTTTTGGACTGCTGCGAGAATGAAGAACTTTGGTCGCTTTTATCTCAATTTTCAATGACGGACTTTTTTCTTGGGAGCTCATTAGTTCTAGTTCTTTATAGACCACTCTTCGTTCTCCAAACTTCAATGTAAACCGGTACGATTTAGTTGAGAAAATCCCCGATTTGCAATTTTTGCTCATAATCTATTTCCGACATGATGCCACAATGTTGATCCGTTCGAATGCTCTGGCCATGTGGTTTTCATCGAATCCATTCAAGTTACTGTTTTTCCAGGTCAGCTATTAGGAACAGCTTCAAACGAGAGAGTAATTTGTCGTTTGCAGTGGGTTTATCGATGAGTTATAATCGCTTTTCTGAAAGTTTTCTAGTTTTACAGTTCTCTAGATGTTTATATTTTCGCAGTCAGCACAAAATTTGTAGGGTATGTGACACGTACACCTCCTATTCAGCACACTCAATGTGGTAGGCGACCTAGGGAAAGGATATCAAAAAATTTCGCTGTGCATATCGTAAGAGGTGTAATGATTGTGACATTTTTGTTGAGGAAGATTTTTGCGCTTATAGCAAGGATCTAGCAAAGAGAAATGTCCCGTCCTTCCTCGCCTGTATCTGATTTCTCGAGTTGCCAGCCATTTATGACTGCGAAATGATGTGCTTACGGAAACAGAAGAGCATTCCATTACTTATCGAGTGCATTGCACATTGTCTTGGCAGTGGTCGGGAAAGCGCAAATCGAAGTTTTCGGTCACGTCTTGCACTACATCAAGTAGCCTAAATGTTAGACTATTAGTTTTTCTAGGAAATTTTGCTTTTTTCTCTTCACTCTTCAACTGGAAATGGTTCATTCGCCTGTAGGAATCTAGCTATTTTTCAGTTGTCAGCTGTAATGACATACGAAATCTGCTTATTACGGAAACTGGATAACAAGCTGCTTGCGGGAATCGTCATTGTAGCATTTTCGTGATCGCCTGTGATGGATGACGTAAACCTGGAAGAGGAAGAGTAGCATGTGGAGGCGCTGAGTGGCAACACCGATACATTCATGAACATCCAGAAGGCGGCGAGAAGACAATAGCAATTATGAGAAAGAAAGTCGAGGAAGAAGAGGAAGCACTTCATCGTGAACGTATTGCTTTCGAGGAGGGTCGTACCTATCTTTTTCTTCCTTCAAAGATCTGCGTTTGATGAAGGGATTCGTCCATTCATCCCTTGAGTTCTTGTTTTCTGACCATTTTCTTCAGTGGTTGGGTTATACAGAACTGGCGGAGTTACGCTGTCGAGGCCTGAATGTATCTTTATGGCTTTACATCCATGCTTGCTCATCCCTCCTGTTGATGATATTACGGTTCTTGTATTTGCGATTCACTATATAACGTTTCTATGATTTTCACTTCTAATCTTTGAGGAAGGAAAGAAAGGGGGGTGGGATGAGACATACTTTTCTTGGAGTTGGACTTTACCACTAGAACTCTTATAAAACATTATATCCACACCCCCTTGCCCCCTATTCCGTTTCACGCCCTGGATATTTACTCCTCATCCTTTCCATGGAATAGTTTCAGCCGTGAATCGAGCAGGCTGTAATAACAAAATTTATGGGTATAATCTAATCCATAAGCAGTATCTCATACCATCTGTCCTTCCAGCTAATTTTCTGGCGGGGAAGAGGAGGGAGAAATGTTATGAACGCTTAAAACTGATCAGAGTTTCCATTGCAAGGGAAAAGTTAACCAGAGGGTGCTCGTGAAAGAGGAAACAAATTGTGCATCAGCAATTTTTCAGAACCATTGAAAAGTTCTTTTCCCCCGTGTGGTGTCTTCCGGTGGGTTGTAAACAGGAGCAACGCAGATGTCATGCTAAGAAAGGTGAGGTCATGGATGAGACGCACTTACAGAGTAGAGGAACACCACTTCACCTTCGATTCAAGGATTATTACGATGTTCAGTTTTATCATAGTAGATTTCTAGCACGTCTGACTTGTTAACATTTTCGTTGTGTGGTTAATTTCTTTTCAAGGTGATTACAACATAGCGCGATTAAATCATGCGTCATTCTTGCCTTCTAAAATTGCATCCATGTTTTAATGATGTTTTCTGCTTCAGCATAGAGCGTGAGAAGGAACTGCCACTAGCGATGATGCAGATGCAACTACTCGACTTCTCCAATCGATTGAGTACCGTTTATACGGTATCGCAATGTGTATGTTCGGCATCGCAACATGTAAGTCATCGGAACCTGTAGATCGCACCCAAATTTCTGGAAGCTTGCAGAACCAGTGGACAGGACATTTGCAAGTGACGACCAACGTGCAATATGGCATACGTTTATTTGCGAAGTAAACAAAGAGGCGAATTTAAACTGCGCATGGTCCACGCAAAACGCGAGGAACTTACAAAGCCGGTAGTGGGTGCTTAATGTGTGCGGACGCTGCTGAAAAGCGGAAAAACCATATGGATAAAAACTCTTCCAATTTGAGGACTGTCTAAAAGGCAGAACACCTCGAGAATCGGGGATTTGGTGCAGTAAAATGTAGGCATCCAGAACGGAGCTAGTGGGCAGTGGCAACGGGAATGGCATCGGAAAGCAGGAATCTGCTGGGCATTGCGTATGGAGCGGGAATGGCTGAGTAGCAGGAGAGGTGTTGAAGTTGCGGTAACGGCCCTTTTATTCGTTCATCAGGCGATTCATTTTCACGTGAATCTCTTGCTACAGTTTCATCCGTTGTTGTTGTTAGTCTTGCTGTTCCCACTGTGTTAGCATTCCTTTGGGGATGTTATTCTTGCCAGTGCGATTCGAGACGCCGATAGGATCGGGAAAGAATGCAACGCCTCTGCTCCGTGTGACCGACGTTCCCTTGTGTTGACATCGGCCGAGGTGAACAATTTTTGCAGCCACGACTTTCTTCATAATCTAATCTTCATAAAATTTGAACGGATATATTTAGGCTCGCGATTCCGCGACAAGGACTGCATTCGCATCCTAAAAACGAGAACTTAAATCGTTTTTGTAGCCACATTTTACATACTGAGTATATCAAGTTGAAAGATTTAAAAACTTAAAAGTTATTAGCAGCGTGCGTGGCGAAAGTTCCACTCATCGCTGAGAAGTATTTGGCTCATCGCATCATTAAAACCTCAAGCATTTCATGACAGAAAAACTTCACCGCTCACATCCTTGTTATTGCTATCAAAAACGTGAGCTTCCTTTGTTAGCTTTGCCTTTAAACCTACGGTTGCCAAAATGCCTCAGCATTTTCACACATACTGTCACTAGAAATCTACTGTGGTGACGCAAAGAAACAGTCTCAAAGATTCCTGGTAATTGAAAGGTTACTGCGATGATTGTTTACAACAATACTTCTCCCCAGCAGTGCAATTTTTGAAGTATTTTCTCAACTCCCGCCAAGGGAGCTGTTTTTGTTGAGAGGGAAATATTTATTCATTTTTGCTTGACGACTTTCGTTCCGGAATAACAATGTCCCGAAATTTCTTGCACCAATATGTGACTGAGACCTCCCGCCACTGTGACAATTTTTGTGCAAGTCGAAGTTTGCCCGTGTATGAGTTTTACTTTTCTTAAAAATGATTCAACAAGCTGTTGCAACTAACGTATTTCACGATCACATTTCCATAACAAGGCAGTAAATCATAGGCAGTAAATCATAATGTAACTATTAGGCGTTATTGAACGAAACTCACATAAGATTAACATAAAATTCAGCCGTGCTTTGCAGAACTGCATAAATTGCCGTCGGTGATGTTTTTTAGTTCGGTCATTGCAATGAGTGCTTTATTTCACTGCTAATAAGTGAAATACTTGTTTGAGTCAGTAACTCGAAGATTTGAAGTACTATTGGCAAAAAAAGCACGTTAACTTGTATTATGGTAAGTGAAGGCGAGACAGAAGCTGTTATTATTTGTAAACGGTGGCATGGTCACCTCGAAAAAACCAATTTTGGGGAGGACCCCCGAATAATGTGGCTCCATGAGAAAAAACACGAAGTTCATTTCCTCCGGACGACACGACGAAAATATGAAATAGCATGCTCACCGATCCGGGCAACAACGATTCGCTTGAAAATATGGTTGATGTTGAAGGCGCCTTATTCGAAGAGGATCGCAGCCTCGATCAGATCCTTGCGGATTCCGGGCAACTAAGCTGTGGTAACGTCCCTAAAAATTAAGCATACATCAGCAGCAATTGAAAAGCTACAATTATTTACACCTATTCTTCTGCGCGGTCTCTTTTCACATATCGATCTCTACAGTCCTTGTTCATTACTTCAGATCGCAAAAGTGCATGCAATGAGCTGCTTGATCTTATCTCTACCTGCAATTTTCATTTGGTGACAAGTGCAGTGATCAAAGTGGAAGAGCAAAAGTTCCAGAAGGTGTTACCTTTGACCGTTATTTTGAAGGTCCTTGTCGGCAAGCGGCATTGCCTGAAGTGGATGAGGTGAGAATAGTATCCAACTAAGACCTGATGCAATCCGTGCTTGAACACCTGCATCACGTGCACGCTAGTCCTCCGCTCGGGTTAGTCGACACGAGTAGTATTTCCATGCACATTGGGCAAAGCAAAAAAAGAAATGTAAGATGATGGTCACATTTTGGGATATACCTATGACTAAAGCAAAATTGAGTGAGAGCATCCGAAGGATGACACGGTGTTTTGCACCCGTCGCCCACAAGCACACACACACTCACACAGGTTAACAAGATCTTACAACCAAGGATACAATTAGTTTCACTATAGCCAAAACACTTGTACAAAAACATTTTTATTAAAATTGCTTCTTTACGAGACGGCCCATTGAATGATTGCAGAAAGCTCTGACGCAATCTTCAAAAAAATTATATTTAAAAACTTTCATGAGTTCATCGCACGATGGTATGAAGGAGCAGGGATAATCGCCAGATGAGACATAACTAGTGGCTGAGAAATAATCAACAAATGAGGTGTAATTGATCTAAAGTACACAGTGGAATGCAGTGAACAGAACATTTCCAGCTTGCGGTTGAAGTTAGCCAGCACTGTGCTCGTAAAGGAAACGACGCCACATCAGCACCTGTCTCAGTGAACAGCGCGAACCCACCAATAACAAAGGGGAGTTAGGAGCTGGGCTGCACAGAGCTATATATGCAGGCACTTCAAGACCATCAGTTAGTCGCGCAAAAAAATTCCCAAGGGAAGAACTAAACCCATTCCCAAATTACAACTGGCGCGGCTTGGTAGGAGCAATCTATATAGTTAGCAGGGATTCTGAAGGCATTCGACAAGCCCAAGGGGGTTAAAAAATCGTCCTGACAATTTGGTTGTTCAAGGATCAGTGGCAATGTTTTATTTTACGAAGGAAAAACAAGTATGGGTCGTTGCAGCGCGAGTGAAATGGAGAATTTATTAACGCACATATTGTCCTCTCGTAAATATGGCCAAGTGATGTTACTCTGCTCAAGTGCGCCTCGTTCATGACCTCACTTCAGGCATAACATCTCCGACAAACTTACACGTTGCGATGCCGTATAAACGGTACTCAATCGATTGGAGAAGTCGAGTAGTTGCATCTGCATCGTCGCTAGTGGCAGTTCCTTCTCACGCTCTATGCCGAAGGAGAAAACATCATTAAAACATGGATGCAGTTTTAGAAGGTAAGAATGACGCATGATTTAATCGCGCTATGTTGTAATCACCTTGAAAAGAAATTAACCACACAACGAAAATGTTAACAAGTCAGACGTGCTAGAAATCTACTATGATAAAACTGAACATCGTAATAATCCTTGAATCGAAGGTGAAGTGGTGTTCCTCTACTCTGTAAGTGCGTCTCATCCATGACCTCACCTTTCTTAGCATGACATCTGCGTTGCTCCTGTTTACAACCCACCGGAAGACACCACACGGGGGAAAAGAACTTTTCAATGGTTCTGAAAAATTGCTGATGCACAATTTGTTTCCTCTTTCACGAGCACCCTCTGGTTAACTTTTCCCTTGCAATGGAAACTCTGATCAGTTTTAAGCGTTCATAACATTTCTCCCTCCTCTTCCCCGCCAGAAAATTAGCTGGAAGGACAGATGGTATGAGATACTGCTTATGGATTAGATTATACCCATAAATTTTGTTATTACAGCCTGCTCGATTCACGGCTGAAACTATTCCATGGAAAGGATGAGGAGTAAATATCCAGGGCGTGAAACGGAATAGGGGGCAAGGGGGTGTGGATATAATGTTTTATAAGAGTTCTAGTGGTAAAGTCCAACTCCAAGAAAAGTATGTCTCA
>QEWY01002521.1:8139-21107 GCA_006503575.1 Baylisascaris schroederi
TATATATATATATATATATAGTGCAAAAGTTGTGCATAAGTTACATTCATGCGTAGATCGACTGTGACTCCATATAAAATCACAAAAAAAAAACAATATGCGCCAGAATGAAGCAAACGCAAGTAAGCAGTGATAAAGATCACCGGAAAACAAACTCTGAATGAAATGATTTTCATGAATTATGTTCAATTAAAAACGACGAATGAATTTTGAAACGAAATCAAATTGTATGCGGGCATGCAGCAAGAATCGCCGAAAATACTGTCGGTTCAATTACAACAGTTGGATCGAGAAATGAAAGTAGTTGTTGATAGCCAAATGCCTGTTGGGTACACTTCATGCATCCTGTTAAATGAACTCCCCCATCAACTGCAATAGATGAAGAATAATTTTTTTTTTTGCACAGATTGGTGGTAATCACCGGAAATAAAAATGAACGGAAAAATCAGTCTTACGAGTAAACTTTCAAACGACAGAAATGCTTGATTTATTGTTGTGAAAACTTTACTAAAAATGACAGATGAATTTTAGATTTTTTTTATTTTTTCAAGTTTTCAATGAAAAATTTCAAGAGGAGAATTTTTAAGCTCAAAAATTTAACAATCAATGTAAAACTTCGAGAAAAATGTATTCAGATTATTATGCCTCACATATCACTATCAACTTATCAAACATTCTTAATCGACGTATGCAAATTTCTTAGAGCGAATAATCGGAGTTAAACTTCGAGAAAAAGTTTTCAACATATTATGCCTCAAATATCATTATCAATTTATCAATCGTTCTTTGCTAAGATATGCAAAATTTCTTCACTTAAAAAATTCTAAGCAATGAATTTCAATGCTTTCAAAAGAAATAAACGGAATCGTTAGAGCGGCTAAAATATTGGTTGGTAGTGCTATGCACGAATACGTAAATGTATATTTAATATTCGCATAACGTTGCCCCTCATCGTATAGCGTTCTCGTGCTGCTTCAACTGAGAGCGTCGATAGTTTTTTTTTTGGTGCTTTTTTTATGGGTGCTTTGTTCTGCATTCCGTTGTGGCAAAAAAAAAATCCTCTTAGCTCTCAACAATAGTACCCCATGTGAGATAATCAACTGCATAGCATATACATACACCGTATATATATATATATATATATATATATATATGAATCTATATTAGGATCTTTCAGGTATNGTTTTCTAATTCGAATAAAATTAAAATGAATAATTTTATGTAAATTTTATATGAAAAAAATTTTTTTGCATATAATACATATTCCAACAATAAACGACTAACAAACCTACCGACAGGACTGCACGTAATATCCGACTCATTAACTGCGTCTAATCGTTTCTGCTTCTTTTGTCGTCGTCGTAATTTTATCTAACAATAATTTTTTTTTCTTTAATTCAGCGGGATGAAATTAAGATGGCCTTGAAATAATGAATAGATCATCATCTTATATGAAAGACTGCGTGGTGATTTTTTTTTTCTTTTTTTGTAAAGCAATTATTTTACTTCTTTATGAAAAAAAATTTTTTTGCCAAAACTTTTATGGTAAAAAAATTCCCTCGAATTTCTACGCTAATACAGTACTATGCAGTGGCATAATAATTAAGCCAGAGAGGCACTTAATTAATTTCAATTAATTTTAATTAAAGTCAAAAGGTTCAGATAATTCAGTAGCCCGACCGCTTGTGAAAATGCACCACATAAAGCTGTTTTTTACGACTGCTGATCTGCAAGGATACACTTCAGTAATGCAAAGTTTAAAAAAAATAATTAGAAAAATTTCCATGATAAGAGAAAAAAGCAGAAAAACTTTGCGATAGGAGACGAAAGTATTCTGATTTTTTTTTTTTTGCTCTTCGAAATTCACACAACTGTACACTATTGCAAAGTCATGTCATTTATGCATGAAAAAAATTTCTAATTTCTCGGAAAAAAGAATATTCAAACCGTTTATAGGAAATCGCAATATCGGATTTACCATAAATCATTACCATTGATTCTATCAAGAAAATTTACCACAAGAATATTTCAATTTTTACTAGATGAATAAAACATATTTTCTGTATTATACCTTTATTTTCTCCTATACTCATTCATATTATCAGCTTAAATTATACAATAATAATTTCAACATAGAATCATTAAAATATTCGATATTGGGATGGAATATCGATGAGTTTCAATTTGCATTTAATTACATTAGCAAAAAAAAAAAAAATGTATATATATATATACCTGATCGGCCATAAGTTTTTGTCGTTCCTGTACAACTTGGCATTTAGCGCATAGACAATCACGAAATGGGCAACAACGTTTGTGTCCTTTTAAACGTGCCTGCACCGAGTGTTGCGCACATCGTTGACAATTTGGTCGTCTTTCTGCAATGGCGAAGATTTTGATGAGACGAGAGTTCTATTCTCATCGGAAACTCCACATATCATAGGATATTTCGTGAGCAATTCGACATGATTAGGTACCTTTTCCTTTGACAGGATGTGGTGACAATGGTGATTCGGAAGAAGCCGATGTAGCCTCGATGCTATTCTCAATTGCAGTCGAATGTGGAGATGAAGCTTCCTCGATTTGCATAAGTCGTGAATTCAATTCACGTCGTCGATCGACCATCTGTAAGAATAAAACAAATTCTACTACAGTTAACGTTGAATGCCATAGATAGCATTTCATGCCTTCAGATTTTACGCATATATGTGTATGTGTATTTGTCTATCTGTCTCTCTCTTCAGTAGTTCCAACTGAAAAGCTGCTGATGCTAGCACTGCGATGCTCATTGCGAAGTGAAAAAAATTTCCACAGGCGAGATCTGAACCCGCCAACTTCCCAATGGATGCTCTAATATCTGCCTGAAAATATTTGGATCTGTCTATAGGCAAAATTTTCACTCGCTATCGAACAGGTATTATTTTTTAAGTTAGAGCTAGACAATATTTTTCTTCATTATGTGACATTAACAGATTTTTAAAAATTGAAAAATATATTTACCATCGAAAATTCATAAAAATTTTTCATACAGCCTGTTCAGCTTTCAGGTAAAGATTCTTCCTTCCTCCCCTCCCTCCCCCTTTTCTCATAATTTGTGAAAAAAAAGCAAAGAAACTAACTAATGCATATTTCTGCGCAATGTAAGTTTCGAGTGATTTTATGCCTTGTTAAATTTTTTAAAATCATTCACATAATGTACAGTCTCTACCTAAATTTTTGGTGTAGATGGTAAAAAGAGATTCTTCACACTAAATCATCAGTAACAATGACATACGGGACGTATTGATGACAATTTTTCTAAATATTCTCACCATCTTAAAAATGTCTGAATGTCTGATGTCTGAAATATCTGAAAGTAATTTTGTTTGTCCGAGAAAGACAAAAAAAGTTAATAGATTGAGTAACAAAGAATTTAAAAAAAAAAGAAAATTGCGATATTTGAAGCACAAACGCTATTTGCCTGGCAATCAGTACAAACGCAGAATCTATAAGCACAATCCGCTTTATGATTTTTTCGTTTCACCTCGAGACCATGATTGAGACACCGTTGACAATAATAGACCCTTTTTTCACCGAATAATTCTGGTAGAATTTCCTCAATATTCATCTGAAATATATTAATTATCACTCATATTTTCACATAAATAAACATCAAAGATGCTTATTTCAGATGCAAAAAAAAATTTTTTTTAACAATTTAATGAAACAATTAAAAATTGCAACGAATTTCAAGAGGATATTTGGAACTCTAATAAAAAAAATACTTGAAATTTTTTAGGAATTAGTTAATATTTGAAGAGAAACGAAGAAATTGAAGGAATTAAGAAGATTATAAATTTGCATATCCTAATTCAGCTGTTATAAAGCTTTTCGCAACTTTATAAATCTCTTCTTTTTCGTTGATCGCAATATTCAAAGAAGGTCACTAGATCAATCGAGTAAAGTGGATCAACTTCCTTCTTTTGGTGATACTTTAGCAATCGTTGTACTATTTATAAAAACTATTGAAACAAATATTAATAAAAAAAAAATCTACAATCAAATATTTGCAATAATTAAATGAAAAATTATTAATATTAAAAATTTATTCAATCATTACAGATGAAAATAAGCCGACACAACTACGGTATGTGTGTGTGTGTGTTGATTGCTAGAATAGCTAGCGCGCAACATTGCTATATATTGCTTCACAAAGGGGTAACGACAACGATGTCGGCGACGATAAGTGGAATGGGGTAACGCCTCCTATCGTTTCGTCTATCTATCCGAGTAACGCCCATTACATCGAGATCGCATCCTTCTATTTTGGAAACGTTAATGAAACGCCATTGAACATTTAAAGGTAATTTAGTCTATGCTTTAATGACCACATCTTGAAAATTGTGATCACTAAATCCAAATACGCTATCGTCTCAATCACTTTCATAGTGCGAGTTTTTTGTTTTGTTTTGTTTTTTTTTGTTTTGTTTGTTTTTTTGTTTTTTTCTATAGTCATAAGATTCAACAATTCGATTTGCATTCATATACAGCAATTTTTTATAATAACTCATACTAAATTAGAAATAATCAATTAAATTTGCTGTAATCAATCGATATTTTCGATAACCATCCAAATAAACCGAAGCAACCCGATCAAATCTATAGATATGTTACGAATAAAAACAGCCGCACTGATATTGTCTTTGAATCGTTGCATTATTGATGGTTGAAAGAACAATGCTATCAATTTTCTGTGCAGCTTCATGAATCATACTGTATTTTGCTTACTTAGTACTATACCTACTGTTATACTTTAGTATTATTAGTATTGTGTAGTGTTATACTTCGCTTTACTGCCTTAATTTGTCTCATATTAAATATGCATACTAACTATTCATATATATTCATCAATTTGACCTATATTGATAGATTTTCACACCGAGTATTTCTATACGAAAAAAAAAACTGTTGCTAATAATAAAACATTATTTTGCATATCTAAATAAATGCATCGATAAGATAAGAATATCAACGAAGATATCACAACAATAAACCATAGAAAATTCTATTCATTTAAGAAGAAATCGATTAATGTTTCATATATTGATTTCTCGTCGAATAGATAAAAATAAGTGTATTTTTATGCGTTTGAAAAATAAATATTGTATGCCTCATTAATTTTTTTTTCGTTCAATTTTCGTTTCCTTTCGATGGGTAAATTTTTCTTTTCGAGAAAACCCATTAAAAACGACATCATTTATATTATAGCTATTTGGATTTTAGATATTTGAGAACAAAAATTTCCACATAAATTTCAAATTTCCGTCGTTTTTTTTTTTTTTTATTAACGAAATGATGCATTTAAAGCAATCTGATTGATACGAAAGATTACTTGGAAAGGTTTGAAAGTAACTTAAGCTACGAGTCATTTTTTCTATCATCAATAATAGCAATGCGTATTTCGAAGATTGAGTTGTTTTTTTTTTTAAGAAGATTGGTACTTATTTTATTGATTAGCATAGAAAAACTCATATGTAAGCATCGTTCAATGGATAAATCTACCGTATACAATGAAGTCCATTAAATGCTCCATCGAGAGTGCAAACAAAAGCTTCAAAGAAAATTTTAAATGCAATCGTCTGAGAATTCGAAATTTAGCATTTCAAAAAAAGGAAAAAAAATTTTTTTTAATATAATTGAAATAATTTCTAGTTAAATACTTTTTTCATCATATATCGTAAATGATATGAAAAATGTTTATTAACAGTGAGAGATATAGGAATTTTCTTTTCTTTTGAAGAAAAATCGTCTCTAATTATGAATTATCGTAATAAAATATTAGCTAATCTCAGCACAAATAGTCCAATCTAAAAAATTTTGATAAAGTTTGCAATGCTTAAGAGTTTATCAAGCTCAAATGTAAGAAAAAAAACAAGAAATGGCAACACTCTTGGTTTGGAACTCTCTGATTTTTTTCTCCCCCAGCTTTCTGTTGGAGTTCTTTTTCCTCCCCACCAATCGATTCTCGTCGAGAACTTTCGACCCAAAACTATTCTAGTACGGTGGAGGTATTCCGTTGCCTAACGCGATCCCGTCAAGGAGTAATTTCTTGAATTTTTTCTCTCAAGCTTTATTGTTGGATGCTAAACCTGTAAAAAATGGGCCACCCTCAGTCTCCCAAGCCGGAAAGCGCTTTCCCACCCTCGTCCTCCACCCCCCCCCCCCCCNAAAAAAAATGTTATCCTATCGATTCGTAATAGAAAAATTTGCATTAAAAATATTTCGTACTATAAGAAAAAAATTCCACTATAAATAAATTTATTAAGTACGCAAAAATAATAATTAATCTTCTTAAAACCAATTTTACAAAGTTCTTTCAATCATTAATTAAAATAAGATCTTTTTATCAATCGCATAAAAATATTAAAGTAATATTTCGAATAGAAGGCAAAAATTGATCAAAAATTGGCGCTAAAAATTGCACAGTCTAATTTTTAGTAAACTTTGCCTTTATTTATGCAATCAATTTCATCGATTTGATTAATTCCATTCATTTAATAAATTGTGGAAAAAATTTGCATAATAAGTTGAAAAATAAACTTCGAACTTATCTTTCAATCTATAAACACATGAAAATATTTTCGATATAAATTTTCAAACACTGATAAGATAACAAAAAAAAAACTACTTATTCATCACTCTTTCTAATTTCATCTCACATAACGATTTGTCACTAAACATTCACTCAGTTACCGTATACTCGACACGACTAACGAGTCAATAAACTGCTAAGCTTGTGCGGAAGCGAAGCAACGAACAACCCAAATCAACCGCAATAAGCTAAAAAGCGATCGATAAAAGAAGAAAAGAAATGCGAAAAGAATATGATGCATATTATATTTTCAAATAGAAATAAGTGTGAAAAACAAAAAAAAAGAAAAAGTACAACATTACAAATTTTACAACGATATAGACGATATAGAGCGATAAGTTCAATACAACGATATAGAGAGATAAGCACAAATATAAATACAACTGCCTGAATCGTTGCATAAAATTAAATGAATTGTGTGTGTGAGTGTGTGTGTGTGTGTGTGTTTAGAAGGGAAAGCGGCAAATGACTTCGAAGAGTGAATGGATCGTTTCGAAAGTCATAAATAAATATGTCAAAAACCCCCTCGAAACAATCCGACCACACACGGTGCATTTTTTGCATCGAACGGTTAATTTGCATTGCGCCGCGTTTTCGATGCCATATGTCCCTGAGAACGCATGCAGCGAAAAAAAAAAGCAAAGCAAAACAACAACGTGCACCCCCCTGCCAATAGCATACAAACATTCCCTCTTCAAATACTAGCTTCATTCACTAATAAATATTACAAAAATATTTAATACAGTAGGAAATATGCAATAAATTTTTGTATACATCGATTACAATGCAAAGACCAATAGAAATAGAAGAAACGGGGACAAAGAGCATATCAAACAGTATCAAACAGCTTATATGGATCTATAATGCTCTCTAAACAATAGAGGAATACTCACCTCAATTTTGCCGAGGGCGGGAGAGAAAGATAACGTTTATTGAACATAAAAGCGAATCATAAATAAAACGTGGATGTGATGATCTAGTCACAGAGTCAGAAGGCCTGTGGAACTATATTGGTTATCAGTGATTATCCGTGGTGCTATAGATAATGGTTAACGATTTAAGCAATCTGAAAGAAGCTAACTTTAATCAATCAATGAACTAATTAACGATGAAAGCTTGAGGGGTTGTTCGTTTTCAGGGCAGCGGAGGGGTTGGGAGAGCGGACGTGGGAGGGGAAGGAAATGAGGAAGGACTGGACAAGGATCAATTAGTACCATTCAAGGGCAACTGATGGTCTCAACAAATTCATCCCCAAAGCACTTTAATGAAATTGGTTAAGTGAAAAGAAAACCTTCCCAAACCGCATTCCCTGTAGAAGAAAAGCAACATAATGAAGGAAAGGAATATGAAAGTGCAAGTAACCGCCAAAACGCTTTTGTGTATAGCCACAGATTTCCGCAGCATGCAATAGGAGGGGAAAATAGAAGGGGGTGAGGTGAAAAGTGGAGAGCTAAGAGGAGAGAATAGGGTGGGGGGAGGCATAGTGTGGCGTAGGAGCAAAAACGAAAGAATGGAGCAAGATAGGGCTGCAGTTCATTAGCACCGAAATGATCGCCAAAAACGATCGCATCATTGACGCATTCAATAGTCATTTCTATTTTAGCAAATTAGCATAGAAAAAAACGTATTATTTGACGGTGATTTATCGACGTATTGCTTTAGGAAACAATTTATTTGAGTATACGATCAAATTGAACGCTAAAAAATGGCAATTGTAGGCAAGGATTGCGATTATTTGCTCAAGGCCATCGTCCACCACACATCTTGGATATCGTTGTTTGCTTTTATGATGTATAACCACTGTTATGGTGTTGCGATTTTCTCGTTGTTGGCCAATTCGAATCTGTAAAACGAAAAAGTGTGAATGCAGGGAATTGCGGTGATGATTCTAAAAATGCTTATCAAGGCTTATCAGCTATATATATATATATATATATATATATATATATATAATGAAATTTTATTAGCATAAGTTTAAGTGACAAATACCTGGTATAATCTCTAAAAATACTCAACTTTTAACGTGAAATTTTCCAATGTCAAAAACTATCGTGAACAATTCATCAGTTATTTCATGCTTAAATTTTAAAAAATTCTTGAGCATAAGTATGAATGTGTGCTTTTGATGACCAATAAAAGCCATCATCGTCGACGGCAACAAACCAACGATCACTGATTATCATATCGTTCACGTAGTTGGATTGATGGGGCCAACAGAAGTGGGATTGATTAAAAACGAGTGCGATAATTCAGTAGTATAACACATACCAGATAATCAAAGGACTGCGGGTTCATTTCCACCTATGAAGGAATGCTCTCATTGTTCATCTAAAGAAAAAAAACCCCCGTTGTCATCTCAGCCTCAGCGGAATTACGCATAAGTTCAATACTAATGCGCTATTATTGCAATAAGTGGTTAGTTTATTTCTTCTTTTTTTTTTCACATAACTATTTCTGTAATTGTTGCCAAGTTTTCATTCATCATAAGCACGCAAATATTACCGAGTATTTTTCATTCGTTATCTATTCTAAAATATGTCCTCAAATGGCCTAATTGACTCCGGAGTCAAACTCCTCTACGAATTCATTTGTTAAATCAATTCGAGTTCGACCAATTGAAAGGTGTATTTCAGTGCTAAATAAACAATTAGCAATAGTCCAATTTAGTGCAAATTATCAATGCATATAAATTTCTGCAATATTGTAATCATGCATATGAATCTGGAAAGATGAGGTTTGAAGAGGAATAAGGAATGCTACATTTGCTTTCGTAATTTTTATAAGATTACTCTTATTTATGATTCTAATTTATGATTTATTTATTTATTTATTTATTTATTTCAATCAACATAGCATCTGATAGGAATAGATATCTCTTCATATCCCTTCCCCTGCCCCTACCCAAAGCCTCTTTGATCCAGTTGGCCCCAGTGGTCTTTAGGTCTGCCCTTCCTTCTTGCAGGTCGGTCGCGTGAAGGTTAGGGCTTAGGCTCGTTTCCTGCACGTCAGATACTGACGTCCGATTCATCATTGTTACTCTTATGACCATGGGGACTTATTCCGCCGTCCTCATGCCGATGAGGGTGCTGGGCGGGATGGTTGGGTTGAGTGGAGCCAACAAATCTGGTCGGAGCTCACTTGCAACCGACCGCGCAGTGGACAATGCAGAACGATGAAGGTAAAAACATTCCATGTATGAAATATTTGCTAAATATTTCGGGAAAATTTTTTTACAGGTGATTTTCAAAGCAATGTGTGTGACATCATATGAGCGGAAACTTTCATTACTACATCACTCGAATATATTCAACATCTTCGTTTAAATTAGGCTCCAAATTTTTCGAATTTTTTCTCTTCCGATCCTCTGAATATGCGGCCTGACTACCAAATTTTTTCATAGTTGAGTTTTAAAAAAATGGGAAGCTTTATCTTTCTTGATTTCAAACAAAAAAGAGAAAAAGTGGAAAAAATTTTATGAAAAAATTCGAGCGATGAAATTTAATCGATTTCAATGAGCGCGTATATTTCGTCCATTAAAAAAGAATTGAAAGTGTTCTGTTTTACAATAAAGATAGCTTTTTCATTCATTAAATAATAACTAATCGATAAATGTGCCAAACTTACACTTCTCAAATATTTTTTTCCTCAATATTGTTTTCAAAAAAAATTTTCTGTGAGTTTTCAAACAATCGATTAACTATTATACTCGACTGAATGAATTTTTTATTCTCAGTCGTATGTTGAAATTGATAATTAAATACTTGAAATGATAAAGAATTACTGATAATGATCACTGATAAAGACTGATGCAAAACTGATAAAGAACTTCAAGAATTAAATAAATCGCATACATAACTTCAAGAAATTGCAATTGAACGATCTTTTTTCAACGAGGATAACTAAGCATATAAATTATGTTCGTTTATGGCAGAATATTGCCTTGAGATAAAGATAAGCGATAGCCTGAAGAAAGAATGACACAATACGCTATGAGGCATTATCGTTTCTTTGTATTGGGTTAGTTTATCCCCGAAATACATCTGTGATGTACCCATCTCTGCCCTCTCTCCCTCTCTTGTTGATTTTCTGTGTTCAATGGTTCATGTATTAGTTCTGTTAGCATTCCCCTCCTCATTGGATGAAAAATTAAGTACGCATCATTGTTGTTATGCCTTACTTTTTATGCCTTCTTAAATATCCTCTGTCATAGTAGAATTTTTCATATAAGTGTAATAGTTATAACAGTTTTATTAATTTCTGGGCTTTATCTTTCAATTTTACTTCTTTGCGAGAAAATTTAGGCGGCCATCTAAAAGTAATCAACTTACCTCAATATTAAGCTTGGTTTTAGTAGAATTTCCTCTCATTTTTTATTCAAAAGACACTTGAAAAAGATAGCGACCTTGAAAAACGTTCGATACCTAAGAAGTAATTTCAACATTTTCTTTCTCATAGAGGAAGACTGATATGTTGGAGCGGAGCTATTTTTTTTTAGCAAATACTAAAAACCAACCCATCAGATGTGTTGATTTCCGATTTAGAAACACTGCAGGAAACTAGCACAAGAAGAAGACCATAATTTTGAAAAAAAAGATAATCAGAAGATTAAAGATAAAAAGATTTAAAGAAATATAAAATTAAAGACAAAAATAAATCACCAAACGGCTACAAAGCCTAATTAAGTAGAATTGTTTTTTTTTTTCGAGTATTTGTAGATCAATTAGTCGCTTCGAATGTTTTCGCTAAAAATAATATACATCCTGGCCGCTATTCAGTTTGAGAACATCTTCATCTGCCAATATCCTAGCCTATATTACATGCATATTTGCATATATTATTTCATCTTTTATCGGATGTCTTGCTGATATATTAGAAAAAATAAATATAAAAACGTATAACTAACAAACAATCAAGTGGGAGAAAATGTATATGACGAACGATCGATGCACTTTTATATATTTGCATAGAAGGGCAATGAGATATAATGAAAAGCTCTTGATATGTTAATCGGATATTTTGAGTTCGTCAGTAGAAACAATGAAATTAGCAGCACATTCTCTTAGACGGTGTGCTCTTTTTCCATGTGTGCACCTACTCTACCATTACCGATACAGAGCCTGGCTTCTATCGATGTAACGAATATGTTCTCAGTGGAAAGATTTTTTGCAGCATAATGAAGCGGATTAAGAATGGTATTGAGAATTTTGAAGGCGATGATGATGCAGAGGAAGGAGATGAAAACGAAATACCAACGTCATCGAATATAGCGAAACAAGAGGGCCAAGGTATTTTTATTGCTTATTTATTCATATTCTATGGCATAATCGATTCTACGATTGCACTGTTATTGCGATGATTTTCACACCATTATTAAAGTTACTTTCCAAAGTCCCCAATTTTTTGTATTTTAAGTGCAATTTTTAGAAATCTTTCAAAGCCTCATCTCAAGCGTTTCGAAAATTTGCTGTTTCAAGAAAAAATCCATTTTATTTGTTGAAAAATCCCTTCCAATGAAGCTGAATTTATCACATTTTCATGAACCATAGAAAACAACCTCAAAATCCTTCATTTTACCCTTTTCATAGTGGCAGAAAAATTCTTGCAGATACTATTGGTGCTTTGTAGCAATTACGATTGTTTCTTAAACATCGCCGAAAATGATAAAAAAAAATTCACTTTAAGTGATATGCAAATTAGTGAAAGCATTGAACGATAGTAAAATTTAAGATCCTATTACTTAGCATATTTTTCGTTCTAAATGTATTAACAAATTGATGCTAAATTGAAGATGATCTATGTCGCAATATTTCTTCGGAAATTGCATCCTTTCAAGTACCTTTATTTTTATTATTTCATCCTGTCGAATTGTACGGAAAACAGTGAACGATAAACTTGTAGTTTAACTGATATATTCGATATACTCATCTTACTCTTGTATCAATACCCTTTAGCAAATATTTGAATAGAAAAATAATATATATTTAATTCAAAAAAAATGCTAACAATATTAATATGTTACATTTAATATATAAGACTTTTGAATGATTGACTCATATACTTCATATTTATTAGGTGAAAATTTTTCTCGACCACACAAGCGGAAACGATCACGAACAAGTTTCGTATGGACTATGATCGAAGAAACAATCGACGAAATTAAATGCTCATTTTGTGGTAAACTGATTAAGACACCATGTGCAACAAATATCACTGCACATATGGCTAGACAACATCCGAAACAACTGACAGTCGCACGTGCCATCTATGAGGGTGGAAAAATGCGACAAGCAATACCCTTCCGACCGCTAAATCTTCAACAAGTTTCTTTTGATTTCAT
>QEWY01002521.1:30762-46629 GCA_006503575.1 Baylisascaris schroederi
GGGGGGGGGGTAAGTAGTCGTTTATGAATTAAGAAAACTACGTTTTTTCCGAAGACACTAATAATTTTTCAGTGTCATTCAATTCGTTTCAACGCAAGCAACTATCATATGCCTAGTGTAATATCGTTGCACAATTATGACAATATTCAAGAAAATACTTCATGGAGCTTTTTTTTTCCATTTCGAGTAGTTCTATTGTAAGGAGAGAGAATCACCTAAGGGCACTCTTGCAGAGAACGATGGCACCTCGGCTGCGAACAACGAACGGAGCTGAGCTCCGCCTCACATTGCGTATGCACTCTGCAAACGAATACTAACACCTGTCAAAGAGACTTGAAAATATATAGTAGAAGCATGCAATTTTTTTCCATCATTCAACTGAGTGTGTCGAGTAATGTTCCCATGCAAAATTCCAACTCGAAGGGGAAGTGCACTTGCTGCATGGGCCATCGTTCTCTGTAACCTTTGATTAGCACAGCATAGATGACCCCTCAGGCAAGTGCACTTCCCCTCCTTTAATTGAGCTGAAATTTTGCATGGGGCATGGTTTGATATCCTGGGTTGAATGATGTATGAAAATTGACCTGTTTATTGCACAAGTTTTCGAGTTTCTGTAATGGGCGTTAGCATTCACTTGTAGAGTGCAGCTACGGTATTGGTGCGTAGGCAATGTTGGGTAGGAGCTTAACTCCGTTCGCAATTTGCAGTCAGGGTGGCATCGTTCTCTCACGATTTGCATATAAATTTCTCTCTCAATAAAATTCAACTTAATTCGATAAGGATAAAGGTCTGAGCGAAAAGAGCTTAAGCAAAAAAAAAAAAAAAATCATTGGCTTTTTGCCAACTTATTAACTCACAATGTCTTTAGTAGATTTTTATGCTTCAATCTCAAGAGTGTCTTAATATTTTGAATTTCATTTCGAGTGTTTTTATTCTGATAAAATAGACGTTTTATAGCGACTGCTTGACCTTTATAAATACCCTTAAATATAACGCCAAATGTTCCACCACCAAGCACATTATCTGTGAAGGTCACTTCGGAAATTGGAATCGTTGAGCTGAAAAAAAAAAGAAATTTTTAATTACATTTAGAAAAAATCTAAAACAAAATTCATATGTCGGAAAATAAGAAGAGAAAAAGATTCAAATCATTTCACATCTTTGTTTACCTATCATCATTATTTATTAAATATTTCCTCTATCAATAATATTTATTAAGCAATTAAAAAGCAACGCAAAGTGAAACTATAACAATATTCTCAAATATATTAATCTAAACGATGAATATGAATGCGTTAGTTCAATTCTCATTGATTTTGCATTAAAATAATGTTAATTAGTTGAGAGATTTAAGTAAATTTGTATATTAAATATAAAATATGAATATTGCATAATTGAATAAAATTCAAATCATATTCTTTTTGATTAGAATTATCGATATAACTCTATGAGTGCCTTCTAAGAGAGTGAAAAACTTATTGTAGAATCTGAAGAGAAAAATGAAGCTTTCATTGATCATCTAAGTTCTCTATCTATGATAGGTAGTGAATCTGATATCAGATTCTATTAGTGATGCATTGCATCGGAATTAGATTCTTCGAGAAATTCAGTGACCTAGTTAACAATCCCCTAGCATCCATAAAATCCCGAATATTTTTTATAATATATTCAAAATACAAGCATTACATTTATATCAGATTTAAAAGTGAAAAATTCGACTCCGGAGTCGTTCATTACTGGCCTATATAAATTCCTAGCTATTTAGCAATATTACGATTTGCAATAAAATTTTCAACTCAACACAATTATAAGGTAAAAGTAATTCATCGGAATTAATGAAAATGGTTTGCTTACTCTGTAGTATCGATTGAAGTATTCATTTCAGGTGGTGTTTTATTGTCGGCACTTTCTTCCGTTTCAGTCCATTCCTTCAAATTCTATCTATTTTTTTCTTAAAATTTTTTATTTATCGTTTTCACAACACAACAACATTTGAGCATATTTGTAAGCGGTGATGCTAAGAGATATAATTATCTACTCTTTTGAAGCGATATTTACTATATTGGAATAGTTCACCAAAGAAGTCCTCCCCCTCCCCGCCAATAAGTACCAAACAAAACTCTAGATCTCCAAAAAAAAAGAATAATTTTAAGAACCATCTAAGCGATATTTAATAAACGAAATATTTTAAGCTATTAGCCTGCCCCAATCAAATCTTATACGAATATACCACAAAAAATTGAGGACAAATATTTAATTTAAAAAAAAAGCAACCGGTTGTTTAGTATCATCGATTGGGCTTGAAGGTGCAGTGCTGAAGTTAACATCATCGATTTGCTCGACCACATTTGCCACTTCATCTTTATTGGTCGATGGTGCGGAAATACTCGTAGTTTGAGCATTGTTTTTCTCATTTCCTTTTTCCTGCGATAAATTATTAACGATTCCATTTATTTTTATCGAATATTATTATTAATTATTACTATTTATTATTATTATTATTGATTATTATAGTTGATTATTGTTTTTGATTATTGTTATTGATCACTATTATTGATTATTATTATTGATTATTGATTACTATTGCTGATCACTATTATCGATCACCATAATTGATTGCAACCATTGATTATAATTATTGATTGCAATTATTGATTATTTGTCTTAATAATTATTACTTATTATTATTATTGATTGTTATTATTATTTATTAATATTGATTATCATTATTAATCACTATTATTATTAATTATTACTATTAATTGTTATTATTAATTATCATTGCCAGTCACCATTATTAATTATCATTAATTATTATCATTAATATTATCAGTCGTTGTGACGCGTTGATAAACCAATATACCTTATATAATTGCAACGAGTCCTGACCTGCTAATTTCAATCTATTCATTCAATTGTAATTTACTTTCACATACTTGTCAGTAAATGGGAAATAAAATAGTAAAATTGAACGGTTATTTACTTGGGTCATATATTGAGGAAAAAGATGCAATTTCGATTGCCATTAGAAAATTCTAACCTTTGACTTGTTCCTCTTCGTTCCTTTTAAGAAATTTCTTACATTTATTTCAGCGTTTCGTGCATCTCGACGAAATTTTTTTTCAAATTCTTTCAGTTTCATTCGGCTATAAATATTCATAAACGAAATTAATAATCATTATTGTTGAGCGAATATATATATATATATATATATATATATGTATATATTATTTGCGAATTGCGAATAAAAATTCGACCGCTGAAATCGTTAACAAACTTTTTCTTAGGTAAATTTGAGTCATCTAAGCACTTAAGAGTTGTGGGAAAAAACACACAACCATAAAAATCGTTGAGAAATATTCGATTAAAAAAAAAGAAAGAAAAAAACTAAATCGCTCAAAGTGATTAAAAAATAGTCGACAAAAATATAGTTATTAATATTGTTAATGAATTTTCTAGCTATTTATTTAAATTTTTCAATTAGTTGAAAATTTTTCAGTCGAAAAAATCGAATTTCTCGAAACGTTTACGATTTTGATGAAAAAGAAAAATACGAATCGCTAACGAATTCATTAAACTCATTGGAAACATAGACTTAAATTTTTAGGATTTTTGTAATTTTCGGCGGCAAATTGAAATCGAAAAAAAAATCTAAATCATTCAAATTTTCAACATAAAATATGCATTAATTTTCCACTTGAAAATATTATAAAATACGGAAATTATTTTTATTTCTCGCCTGATTAGATGTGATCAAATATTAATCGTAATAATAAATAACTAAGCATTTTCACTATCGATCTATCGTGTAAGTGAAAGCGCAAATGTTTATCATTCCATTGTCTTTGTCGTCTTAGTACGAGTGATTCATTTCGAAGGCGGAGTCAATGGAGCCTGACGGAGCCTGACACGTTTTCAGCTCCGTTGCACACATTCGTTTTCCTCACTCATTATAGGGATCGCCGCAACCATTTTTTACCCAAACCATTTTTTACCCAAATCATAGGGTTGTTTACTCAGTTTTTTCATTATATGGCTGATATGTGTCATCATTACATGCTCACTCGATTGTATCAACTCAAAAGTTTTTCTCTCTGGTTTAATCTTTCTTACCCAGCTTGTGCCATTTACCCTCTTCCACCTCCCTCGTCTGTATATTGTTCCATCCACTTCCCCACTTTTTTAATATCCAAACTATTCGGCACCCGGTTGACCGCCTTTAATTTTATGGTACTCGTGCTTGACATAATTTGCATACATGAGCACCTTTTCGCAGAATTGTCTCATTGATTTAATTTAGTTGTATTTTTTCTGATAATGATTAAGCGCGACCTATAGTTGGTAAAGGAGAAGGTAAAGTAACATGCTTAATTTTCATTAAATTTGCACAATAATTAGTAATTTAATTTGACTTCCAACCTTGAAACATTTTATACGAAGACCAGAAATATGTTATCTTATTTTCTAAACCGTTGCAATATGTTTCGTTCTAAATGTTTATCGTATTTAATTGATTTATAACCCCTTGAGGTTATGCGGTTCATTGTTTTGTAGTGCTTAAACGAGAGCTCATAATTTCTACTTGAAATCGACAACCAGATAATATTTTATGGTAGTTTCAGTTAAAGTTATTTCTCTTGATTTTGTGAAGTGATGGGTGGATCTTCAAGTACACCATCAAGTGGACTCGTCGAAACGGGTAGTACTTATGTACTTCGTCATCCGGTGTGCAAATTTGTTACGCCGATCCGCACAGCAATAGGTTTAATCACAGTTTTCGGTATGTGCTTTAATTATAGTAAGTCATGCCTTCAATCGTTTTTACTTGAATGGCGTATGACGAAAGTTTTAGATCGGTTATCGGCGCATATGTCCTATTCTTCTTTTTCCGAAAGTTTTACTTCAAAATTCACTCATTACCATATTTATTGAAAGCGTTATTAATTTTGATTTCAGGTTTACTATTGCTGACAAAGTCAATGTTTCATAGCTGTAAAAAAAATTTTTTTTAAAATTAGATGCGGAAAAAAAGAGTTATGCGTTTTAATACGGATCAAAAACTCCACACCGGAGCAAGAACACTTGCGGGCTATACAAATATGCCTAGATTTAATATACAAGCGTTGAAATCTTGTATTTCTCTAAATGTTTAAAAAATTCGGCGCATATGTTTTATCTTTTTTCTCCAAAAATTTCACCACTCAGCTTCCAGTGATTGTCGTAATTATTCGCAGCGTTATTAATTGCATATTTTTATTTAATGCTAATTTTCCGGAATAATAATTTCAGGATTTCAGGACCAACATTTCAGGATTGACATATATTTGATGCAAATTTCGGGATAATCGTAGCGCTTTATTTGTTTAAAATTATGTCATTTCAGTGATTTGGTTAGCCGCATTAAATTCACTTATTTCATTAGTTGCATTACCAATTGGAATTTATCTGGTTGTGATTGGAGTCGCCACCTTTCTACTCGAAATGAGTTATATTATTCGATTATGTTGTGGGTTAGTATCGAAGTTATATTATTCGATTATGTTGTGGGTTAGTATCGGATTTATTTTCAGCAAGATTTTTTTTATAGAAAATGGAATTTTTTTTCGAAAATTTATTTGTCAGAAATTAAAATAAATAGAAAAGAAAAAAAAATTCACCATTTTATATTCAAATTATCAGAAATTTTGAAAAAAAAAAATTCAAATTTCTGGGAAAGAGCAAAGAGAGAATTCCTTTTTTTTTCCACTCTGTGATTTCGTTAAGGTATACGACAGTTGATGCCGCAAATCTATAATGTTGACTAATTCTTTTATTAATTATCAAAGGTCAGGTTCAGGTTGCCTCTTTTTTTTTTCTTTAATGTTAAACACCACCGGTGGTCTGGATGATTTAGTGGTAGCATAACGGAAGATATTAAGTAGGTCGATCCTCTGATTCGATTCTATTTCCGGTGGACATCACCGTGCCTGATCGTTGCTACCAATCCATCCTCATAGAGAAGTGTTTCTCCTTAATAGCAATTACTAAAATGAGGAAACAATGGTTATTGAACAATGCTGTAAAATTGTTTTTAAATTCGATGATGGTGATCACAGCTCGAATGTTTCTTGATGAAGATAATATAATTCAGCAATATTAATAAGATATAGTAACACACCTATAATTTCAGCGTCGAAGGTATATGTTGTCGTTTCTTTGGTCTTATAATAAATTTTGATGGTATCAAACGTGGTCTTCTTTATATATTATTTTCCATTGTATGCTTTTTGCCGAGCTTCTATAATAATTATAGCATTGCAGCGGGTATATGTTTCATTATTTATTTATTTATTTATTTATTTATTTAATTTATTTATTTATTTGTTTGTTTATTTGTTTATTTTAACGTCCCAAAGTGGGGAAACGTGCAAAAGTATATGAGCATTAACAGCAAGAAGCGGCAAAATGTTCGCAAAGCTCAGTTCAGGTGAATAGGCATTTAATAGAAAAGAACACCAATAGTATATAGATTGGAACGATTCAGCCGTTGCTTTAAAAAAGCTGAAGGAGTGGGTGCATTAACGATATCGATGGGAAACGGATTCCAGATTCGTATGACGGGAAACTGAAAACTACGCAGAACACAGTTTGTGCTGCAACATGCTCTGACGAGCTGAAACCGATGTGCATATCGACTACGGGGTGATGAGGGGAGAGGGGGGAGGGGCGAACTGAAATATTTCTGACAGCCAGCTGTCGGAAAAGCTGAGCACAACTTTATACCAAAGGGTCAAGTCGAAATTGAGCTTGCAACATATCTTACGGCCTAAATATTTGCTGTACTGAAGTTTCAATCTTTTTTTAAAGCTTCAAAAACTGTTCGTAATTGTACGATTGGAAAAAAGAAAATTGTTTTCAGCGACGCTTTTTATGTTTACACTGTACTTCATAACGGAAGTAAGCCACTCATAGAAATTTATCGTTTTTATTTACTTATGTTTTGCTTCCTAAGCAATATTGCACTTGATTTTTTTCGTTTTTTTTTTGTGAGGCATTTATCCGTACAATGCTGAAAGCCTCGTGTAAGGATTTAAGCATTAATAGGTGAAATATTTCACCGGAAACGGTGGTTTATAAATTAAATAATTCTTATTTCCTCGTGTTCAAATATGCAAAATATTTGTGCTAATGTAAAATATATATATTTTTAGGTTGTTTTATAGTAGTGACGGCATTCTTATATTTAATGAAACCATTACAAATGAAGAAAACACCAACATTTATCGTTGATTCGACAATGCAAGCGAGAGGAAGTGCTCCTGCACAAGTTGCCGATCCGACCGTTTACGGATCATGAATTATGCATCCTTAAATGAGCTCAATTTCACGAACATATTGCTTTCGACTGGATATTTTTTGTTTTTTTTTGTTTTTTTTTGAGGTTAACTTCTAAATGAATGTAGTGATAGCGGATCACTATTGCATTTTATCTAAATACGATTTTTTTTGGATACAAATTTCCAAATTTGCAAATATGCAAATTTTTAATGAAAATATCTGAATTCAACTTTAATGATTTCAGGAGATTTTGTTTGCACTAATGTAGTTTTCATTTTAGCATATATTAGTTTAGATGCTTGTTTGTTTTTGTAATTTTTTTTTTTTTTGTAAATTTATTGCAAATCTTTAGTGAAATGGAACTCTAAATGCTAACTCGCATGCCTATCTCTTTACTCTTTTTTTTCTAGCCTGTCTTATATAGTCAAGAAAAATGCCTTACCAGGTAATCCATCCATGCTGTACGAGATTAGTTCATAAATCTATAGCACTTCAATTTTTATTTTTTATTTATTTATTTTTTTTGAATACCCAGCTCATATGCCCGAAATGATGATTATAAGATTGCTTTGAAATTAAGTGATATGGGCTTATAAAAGGAGGATTACGGTATATTATATGATAGATAGCTGCATTAATGCATTCTCTATATAGTTAGTTTAATAATTGAAAAGAATGAGAAGTTTCCCACTTGGTTGTCTCTTTTATTTTAGTGATCTTTTATTTTTTCTCTTTTCATTCCTCATAAATTATTTCATCTCACTATTTTTTCAAATCTTTTTTCCTTTCCTCAGGTCTATTCAATCTCTTCATTCTTTTTTTCTTATATTCCTATTTCTTTCTTTATCACTTTTCAACATTTTTGTTTAATTTGCCTTTTTTTTATCGCGTTACATAGTAAAAGAGAATCTTTTAGTTTTTTTTTCACATCGATTGAACCTTTTTTTTCCATTTCATTATTTTTCAATTTTCCAATTTTAAAAGGTCGTTGTTTTTCGACTTTCTTTTCTATTATTATTAAAATACTTTCCCTTATCATACGATTGTGAAATTGATCGATATTAGGATATTATTAAATCCACTTAAGGATTACTATTTATTTTATAGCTGTTTTTTAGAGTATGGAAATGAAATATCGAATATTATAGTTCGATAAATTGTTAAATTATAATAATATGTTTAAATATCGATAAACAGCAACATTTTATGTGATTTTATAATTGTTGTAAAAAATTATTGTGCCTTTATTAATAAATTAATAGGCGATCTATCATTGAATAAATTTTTTATTTCTAATTCTATATTTTATTATAAAGTTTAGATGATATTATTTGTTGTTTTCGGGTTGGCTTTTCTCTTTTCTCTTTCTCTTTTTATTTTTCTTTTTTTTTATTTATATCGATTTTTTAATAAGCTGTAATAAATGTTTGATATTCGATGAAGCATTTTTTTTTCATTGTGTGATATTGGTCACTAATAAGTGGATTGCATTATCTCCGATTGTATAGTAATGTTAAAATTTCCTCAAAAATTTTAAAATATGATAATGCTTCGTCGTTCGGTGAAATCGATGAGATCTAAAAGATAGGAAAGGGAGGGGTGAAGAAGGGGGGCTTGAGGGAGGGGTAGGAGTTGAAATTAGTCCAGTTAATTAACTGGGGGGAGGGGGGTGGAGGGGTCCGAAAAGAGAGTGGCTAATAACTAGAGGTGAGATGGAAACTTTTCAAAAATTGTTTCCTAATTCAACTGTTCCGCTGCAAAATCCTCCTTCGGTGCCTCATCGTGGCGCAGTGGTGGCAACGGTCGTTCGATAGCTATGGTAGCGGAGCGTAAGCCCCAGCAGGTCTAACCATGCTACAAAGGTATTGAACTGTCAATCCTACAGCGTGGTCGATTCATACCCCGAATCACCAGACCATGCCTGCTAGAGGTTGAGGACCGGCTAAATTCGAAGAGAGGTAATGGCCTGCTCGCCTAGCCAGCGAGGTGGCGTCATCTAATGGCTAAAACAATGCACGGAAATGGGCCTCAGTACCCTGCAGGGCGATCGAACCACTCTACGGCGGAGCGGACCTCGAGAACCCAGAGACGATTGGGGTAAAACCTGGCCGAGAATGGCGAGGATGAGACCAAAATGGAAATGCATTGTGGCGGACAGCGTGCACAACGTTCGATAATCCGGCCTATCAAGTGATCAAGTGATATATATATATATATATATATATATATATANTTATTTTTTAAAATTATTTTAATTTTTTCTCAGCAACTTATCGAAAGTGGTACTAAATATATTTTCTACTTCAGATAAGTAAAGTTTACAAGAATTCAACTTGACTTTAATATAAGGTTGACAATTATTTCCACCTTTTCTGACGTAATTATATAGTTGGTTTTATTATACCACCTAATGCTGTAACTATCAATCGTAGGTAGGTAACGTTTCATATTGAACAGAAATATTTGCGCTGCAATAGTCGATCGTTTACGATTTTCCACACCAGTGACGATTTTTCGATTTCCGTCTAGAATAACGATAAATATGAAGTGACTATGAGCTTTTTTCTATGCAATCCGGTCGAATACGTTTTTTTCGGAATATTATTGCGGAAAATTTTGAATGTTTCATTATTTCTAATTATTGCCATAATATTAGCATCTCATATCATATACCGAACAGTTGTGTGGTGATCTTTGAGTTGGATAGGTTCGTTTAACTAAATCTTTTTCATTATGAACGTTGAGAATGTGTGAAGCGAACTTTTTTCGATATTTTCGGTAGTGTTTTATTTAGTCATTTAATTATTTATTTGTTTATTTATTTATTTATTTATTTATTTATTTATTTATTTCAATCGACAGTGCATTCACTATGAATAAATATCTCTTCGTATCGTTTCCACCTGCCCTGACTCAATACCTTTCCGATGCGGTTGGTTCCAGCGGTCTTTTCTTTAGAGAGTCACTCCATCCCATTGCGGTTCGACCTCTACTTCTTTTGCCAATCCGTGGTGTCCATTTTGTTTCGTTTTTTTTTTCTCATTCTTTTGCCATTTTTCATACTGGATATCTTCGCCACCCATCTAAATTTCCTCATTCCAGCCTCGGTCACCTAATCCTTTACCTTTGTTACATCTCGGAGCCATTCGTTGGTTTTGGTTGCTCTTATGATTGCTTTCATTCTCCTCTCTACCACACTGCCAGTAACTTGCGTTCTTTTTTGGTTGTTGCCCATATCCTCAAGCCCTAGAGAATTGTTCGCATCACGCTTTTTCTCAAAGAGTTTTCGTTTGATACTGATCGGTGCTTTTTCTTCACGATAGAAACCTTTATCTCCGGAAAATGCTTTCCGGTTTTGTTTGATCTTGCGTCCTACATCTACTTCCATCCCTCCGCTAATTTTCACGCATCTATCTGCAAGTAGGTTTTTAATTTTCTCACTTTTACAACGGTAATCAACTTCAAAGCTTTCGCTTGCTTATCAATTTTATTTCAAAAATGTTTAATCGTAAATCCGCGATTGTAATAATAACTCATAATTTATAGGTCTCTGATGATGCGTTTTCCTAAAATTGCCTAAATTCGTTTTGCAGAATGTCTTTCCCTGGTGTTGACAAATTAGCCAACGAAGGTTGGCCAATAACCGTGGAACGTCTAAAAGAAATTTTCGGCGATAAACAATTCAACGATTCTTCAAAACTTCTTCAAACTTTACTTGATGTTAGTTACTTTCTTTTTCTTTTATTCTTCATCATTTATACTTTAAAAGTTGTTTCCTGTAATCAGCCATAATTTTTGCTCTCTAAGTAGCTAAAATTTAATCGTAAATCCGCGATTGTAATAATAACTCATAATTTATAGGTCTCTGATGATGCGTTTTCCTAAAATTGCCTAAATTCGTTTTGCAGAATGTCTTTCCCTGGTGTTGACAAATTAGCCAACGAAGGTTGGCCAATAACCGTGGAACGTCTAAAAGAAATTTTCGGCGATAAACAATTCAACGATTCTTCAAAACTTCTTCAAACTTTACTTGATGTTAGTTACTTTCTTTTTCTTTTATTCTTCATCATTTATACTTTAAAAGTTGTTTCCTGTAATCAGCCATAATTTTTGCTCTCTAAGTAGCTAAAAATTTGCGCAGCCTATGCTTCATTTTTGGTGATCTGTAATCGTTTTGGTGATCGGTGGTCATTTCGGTGACCGGTGGTCAGTGACTGTTTCCGTGGTCACCTTTTTTGCTGCTAAGAGAAAAATGCAACATAAAAGTTTAATAGATAAATAATAGCTATGTAGTTGATAGTATTCTTATTAACTATGAATATGCACTTCGATTTATAAATAATAATGGATTTTTTTATTTTTACAGACAGATATTCGTGAGTACAGCGTTCCATTATTGGCCGATCGATTAAATAATCGTCTTTGTGAATTAAAGGTAATCAACTATATGACTTTGTAAGGCCCGGTTCTCTCCTTCGGGCCCCCGGTTTCTTGTTGAACACAATTTTATTTTATTTTATTTTATTTTATTCTATTTATAAGCTCAGCAGCGTTGATTACATACCGTAAGATTTAATAATTTCTAGGGTCCAGTGGTTGTACAAATCTCAAAGTTAAGAAATGTGCAATGTTCAAGACTAACAGATCCGTCACGTTCGAGTGATGGCCTCAATAAAATTCAACTCACCGATGGTCACTTGAATATTAATGCACTACAATTCGATCCAATTCCTTCGTTAACGTTAGTGACGTCATGTTTATTTTGAATGTTTTTTTTTTGCCGTTGCTAAATTTCTCAAAAATTTCTTTTTTTATTTAGTTTTTTTTTTAAATTTCTACTGTTATTTTTTGGTTGTTTATTAACTTTATTCTCTTCTTAAATATTTTTACTCGGATCTATCACAGTATAAATCATTATTTTACATCTAATAATAATTGCATCGGTGATCTGAACATCTTTAATTCTATTGATAAAAAATTCGTTAGTGCTTCTATATGTTTTGGTAGACGTAGAAAAAGAAAATTAATTAGAGAAGTGATTGCATATGATAAAACATTGTGATTACAACCTAAAATTTATCTATTATGTTCTGATGTTTACTGAAATCATCTAGGAATCATTCGAAAGATGCTTACCCAAGGGTAGATTTACTTGGTTTAGCTTGATCGCTTACCTCTGCTAACTTATGTCATATATAATATGCTACCACTGTTACCATTCATATCAACGTGGGTGGTCAACCAAATTTACAGTCATTTATCGATCCGTTGTTATTAATTATGAATAATTTATCATAGTTTTATACATTATTTGCCTAAATATTGAGAGAAATTGCTTGTAATAAATGATATAAAGATTGGTAAGATGAAGATTTTAGCACAAATACACCAGCTGGCACGAAGATTTGTCTATTAGGTGTATTACCATTGGAAAGTGGGCTAGTGCTAATTAACGCTGCGAATTGTCGTGTTCTTGGCGGTACGGTGGAACGACTTGTCGAAAAGTGGAAATTAGAAAAGGTAAATAATCGTTATATGTCCTTTTTTTACAAATGAGAATATGCGGAAATATAGCCATTAAGTTTATGGAAGATTCAGTAATAGTTAAGAATATTGGAATCTTTCTTGTCTATTTGTTTGTTTGTTTTAATTCAATTATGGACACTCCTAGATATTTATTATTATTTAAAACAATTAATACAAATTAGAGCTACTTTTGGATTTCTTAGGCATTATTTCTGGTTCCATATTCATGAAGGATTCCATGGATGGTATTTCCTTGTATTTTCGAGCTGAATTTCGCGGTTTGAAAAGTTGTTTGCTGAACACTTTAATGATCCCGGAAAAAATAATTCTTTTTTATTCAGCACCGTGCAATCTTATCAACACCCTTCTATATTCGATCAATGAAATATTGGCATTCACCACAAAAAATTTTCTAGTGCAAAAATTTTTGCATTTAAATTCACAAAAGTTTATTTAGAGATTTCTTTTTTTTTGAGCTCAAATTGGTATTTTAAATATGCAAATTTTTAGATTTTAAAATTAAATGAGAGACTCCGTGGATGTATAAAACGTGTATCTTTTTTTTACTGTTTTATTTTCAGAATTGGTTGTACAAGTCGATGCGCAACGTTGATAGTTCAGCACCTAAATGGGTACCTTTTTCAAAAAGGGTTCGTCTTTTGCCTTTTTTTTAAATGCAGATTGCTGCTTGACGGTCTTGCTACCTGGTAAATGCTTTGAAATACGAAAGAGTCACCTTACCAAATTTAATAAAAAATAATTAAATGCTTTTTTTCAGAATTTTTACCCGAAAGGGAATATCATAAATGAGCTGATTGAAGGTTTTATCGCAGTTGATGTGTAAGAGATAACGCTCTGCTGACTGATATTAAAAAGAATAAACGATGGTGATTAGACTTAGTCCTTAACCCGCAAAGATGCGGGTTGTTGCTACTGCTTGCTTTCTATAAATTGTAGGGAGGGGGGAAAGGGAAGGGGGATGACTCCTGCTGTCGGTAAATTGGGGGACGGGAAAGACGACTTTTTATGCCTATATATACCCATATTATGCCTACATTAACGTCTATGTACAAATGCTGTAAAATGATTGATGCTTCCATCGTTGTTGATATTTTTTAAGTAATTTATAAAATTTATTATCAATTTTAGAAATCAGATATCAGTATTCAAGGATATGCAAATAATTCTGAGATGAAGAACTTCCGTGCCAATGATATCATCAATAATATAAAATCGAAAAAGGAAGATATCGAAAGTGAACATTTCGGTGCAGCACGTAAAGCGCAAATTCAACAAGCAATCTCAGAAAATTTGAGCACGAAAAAATTCGCGCCTAGCCAAGTTGGTTTTTTCTTTTGCAACTTGAGCATGTTCTGAGTTATAGTTGAATAGGCGAATAGCTTTGAAAATTGCTATCAACTGCAGAAAATGATAGTGAAGAAATTAGTCATATAAGAAGAATATATGTTCAAAGTGGAGTAAATAGTAGTGTTCGAGTTAACTTTTTGGGGATCTAAATCTAAGAATAAGGCGTAATTGAAACACTAAGTGAAGAGTGGAGTATCTACTAAGTATATGAAGGAGTTTTAACTGTTAATATCATTCCAATGAGCATACCTGTTGGGTAGTATCACTACCTAAGGGGTAAACTTTGAAAAACGTGGGTAATTTTTTTGCATTGGCTATTTCCACCACATTATTTTAGGTTAAAAAATTTCGCATCAAAGCTAAAATGACGGTATTTTCAGTCGTATTGAAAAAAAAAGAAGAGGAAAGAAAACGTTAAAGCGATAAATAGTAGGCTTGGTTTGATTGTAGTATAGAAAAAGCCAGTTTCTTCGATTGTATTGTTTATTACGATACGGGGAATTTAATAAATATTTTCTGCGTAGAATATATAAAATAGAAATTTTTTATAATTTTTTTTCGCATTTTTTATGATTTTTCGCTATTTTATTTAATGATTTCCGCCATTGTTTTCTCGCAATTGTATTCTTGATTTCAGTTAAAGATAAAAGCACCACCGAATGAATCATCACCAAACGTTGTGAAGAATAGTAAAAAAGAAATACCGTCAGGTATGCGTCAAAGTGGCGAGCAGAGAAAGGTTTTTCTTTTCTCTCTTTACATAGATTCTCTTTTATCTCTTACAATATTTTNTATTGTTATTATTGTTATTATTATTATTATTATTATTATTATTATTAATTTTTTATTTGTAGATGAATATGGTATTTTAGTGATAATGATAAAAGAAATTATAATAAGGTAGTATTCGTAGTAGAGATAATAGTCGAAATTTTAGACTAACTATCTTTTGAACTGTAATTATAATGCTGCTGGCAGTATTTGTTGTATATTGATTTGTTATTAGTATCACTCGATAAACTTGCCCAATTATTATTGTAGTGAAAGATTCACTATTAGCAGTATTCTTATGGAAATTTTTTCCAAAATGAAATTTATTATGTTAGTATTTTTTAAATATTTGAACTACTCGATCACAAATTTCAACTCATAGATTAGAAAAATTGTGGTGGCCAAATCTGATTGATTCGCTTTTATCTTTTATATCTTCTGTTTAGGCTTATCAGCAATGAATATGTCTGCGTCAACGAGCTCGGCTGGTGGTAGGCCGACGAATCGATGTGATGATGAAATAAGTGGAACATACCGTAGTACTTGTCGTCAAGATTACGGTAGCGATTACGGTGCGGATGCGGGAATACAGGGAGCCTATACACCAATGAAAGGTAGCAGTGGAAATTATGAGCAGGATGGGACAAGATGTTCACACACTGATGGTACTATGCAATTCTTTCATCGTTACGGAAATGTGAGATCAAACACAGCGACTCGGCGACTATGGAAAGTTGGCGACAAATGTTTAGCACCATGGAATGATGGACAGGTGAATTTTGGTCTTTCACGTCCATCAGGAACGTGAATGGACAGCTAGCACGTCCCGGTGGGAAGGGGGTTAGAAGTTTTTAAACTTTTCCCTCCCCCCCTCCCCTCCCCCCC
>QEWY01002521.1:47488-59535 GCA_006503575.1 Baylisascaris schroederi
TTTTTTTTAGTTGTATATATCGACATTGCTATCACTTGGACCGGCAGATATGTGTAGCGTTCTATACGATGAATATGGGAATGAAAGTAGTGTTCCAGTTGGTGCTCTAGTTGTACCACCATCACGCAAATTTAAATAAACAATCAATCGTTATTCTCTAAATAATTTTTTTTTTTTGGATTTTTCTCGAATCGATTTTATGTTGTATAATATTCTGATGGCATATCGCTATATTTAATAATGCTTGTGAATTTTTTTTTCTCAGAAAAACACTCTTTTGAATATTTTCTTTTATTTGTTAAAATAAACGAAAGAGAAAAAATTACTGGCTTGTTTTTTTTTAAATATTTTATATTTTTGATTGTAACTTCTCTTGTTTCATAAATTTTCAACCAAGGATTTTATTGTGTTTATTCGTCGTTATATCTTTTTATATTATCTAATCTATACTGTAGACACATCGAAATATAGGACTGAAGTAGACGAAATAATTTTAGAAGATTTTAGGGGATTTTTTTTTTTTGGTGGAATTATTCTAGATCATAAAAAAAAATTCGGAAGATATAGACCAATTTGTGATAAAATGATAAATGATTAAAGTGATGAGCTAAGTGATAAAAGAGAGCGCAATATTAGCCGGTAATGATGAATATAGATTTAAAAGTAATTTATAATATAGTAGGCCCTGTAAGCGTTTTAAATGCTAACTAAAGAAATGGAAATATTTCACTGTGCAATTTATTCTGTAATCTTTCAATAATTGAATATTGATGTTTATTGCTTTTTAAAGAAAAAAAAAGAATTTAAATAGAAACAAATAAATCGCTATAAAAGCATCGATATACCTATCATTATTTGCTCATCATTCTGCGGTGCTACTAACTTCTTTTTTTTTCTGGTTGATCATACCGAAAAATTTTCGTTTAATTGTGCTGATTGTTTTATGATTCGAAGGGTTATAATTACTGTGAATAAAAATTACTTACGCTTGAATTGTTTGTTGTTGTTGTTTTTTTTTTAATTTATATCGTTCTACACGATTCATTTCATATCTTTTTCTCTTTTTTTTTCTTGCTCATTTACAGTCAATGTTTTTTTTTTTAATTTTATGACGAGAAAAATGTGGAAGAGATGAGTAAGCATTCAGGATTGAAGCGGGGTATTGGTCAGTGATTGCTTCATCAACTTGGTCAGTGGTCAGAAAATAAAAGTACAGGTCGGTGGTGAATCTGAATCCATAGATGTTATGTACCCATTTCTACATTTTATACTAACACGAAAAGTCGGTCTCTGTTGGAGGTGTCCGGAGAGTCGATCTCTGTTGGAGGTGTCCGGAAAGTCGGTCTCTGTTGGGAATGCCCGGAAAGTCGGTCCTGATGGGAATGTCCGGAAAGTCGGTCTTTATTGGAGGAGACCATAAACCGGAACTAGTGCTCGTGCAGTTGTTGTCTTTGTTATGTGGTTTTCCGGATATACGCATTCATTCATTTTCATTAAAACATCTATATGCTCGATGTTTATATAGGAACAAGAAGGTTTGATTGCTTGTCAATGGCATCACGTTTGGGTGGAGCGGCAGCACGTGTTGTTAAAGGTGTAGCACGTCAAACACCAACAAGGGCAGCATTAACCCTTACGCCGGAAGCTGTCGAACGAATTAAATTTCTTATGCAAAAAGAGCCGGAAATGAAAGCTTTAAAGGTTGCTTTTATTTCTTTTCTTTTTTTCTTTTCTGAAATCCTCTCTAATATATGTTGGCGCGTATAATCTATTAAATCTCATGGAAAAGTAGAGATAATGAACTTTATCCTGAGGTCGAGCTCGAACTTTGAATTTATGAACAGCGTTCGAATTTTTCATGTTTTATAAAAGAGGAGCATAAATTAAGTGAAATGTAAAATTAAGCAATTTTGATTGTTGCAGATTGGCGTTAGGCAACGTGGCTGCAATGGTTTGACATATACATTGAATTATGCGAAAGAGAAAGCGAAATTCGACGAGGAAGTTGTTCAGGTTTAGAAAATTTCTTTTCGTTTCTTGTTTTTCCTATTCATTCTTACAGTTAGATAAGGGGTGGAGGGGGTATGGTGGGAAATGAACTTAAAGGAAAGTGAGGTGAAGTGTACCAATTAAGGGTGAAGGAGATGGGGGAGGGGGGGTGGATATAGTGAGGGTTAGAAGCTAAAGCAGCGTTAATGGTTGACAATGGAGTCCTTGCCCCTGCTTGGTAAAGGAATAGTCAGGACGAACGGAATCGGGTTGTGTGAAAGTAAAGGGACTTTTTTCTTCTTTAAAATTTCATATTTTGAAGTGTATGTAGTTTTACCTAAGGCTGACATTGTTTCGATTTTACTTATTCACAGAAGAAAGGCGAATCTGCTTTTTTATCCTGAATTTTTAGTGGATTTTCATGCTCGAATTTTTCTCTCCTAATGGGTTCAACGTCTCACTTGAGTCTTGAGAAGGGGTGAAAACTCAACAAAGTGTAACCGAATGGACGAAAATGCCGGAATCTTCAGTAGGATGGTTTATTTCTTTTAAGAATGGAGTGAAAAAATTTTCAGGATTTCAGGATGTAAAAAATTCGATTGTTTTTCAGGATGGTGTAAAAATCTGGATCGATACAAAAGCACAGCTAACACTTCTTGGCACTGAGATGGACTATATAAAATCACCACTTAGTTCCGAATTTGTTTTTCGCAATCCGAATATAAAAGGCACATGTGGTTGTGGCGAGAGTTTCAGTATATAGAATATTGTCGATTTTTTTTTTACTTAGAGTCGTTTAGTGCCATCGTTTTTTTCGTCTCCCGCTCAACCCATTTGCTCAGCAGTTTGTGTGTGTTTAGTGTGATGTAAACCAGGGAAAGTGTACTAGACGAAAGGGAGGGGGGTTATTAGGGGAGGAGAGGGGGGGTTAACCTGAAAAATGGCCTGAAATTCAAATAATTGATAGGAGGACGAATAGGAAGTCGTTGTTGTGCACTGAAACATTTCAGATTTCAAGGTGGATAAATGCCAAAAAAAGAAGGATCCTTGTCTTAATAAACAAATATATATCGTGGTGATGAATGAATGTTCAGTTTCGGCTATAGGATTTGCTTATACTTTTATGGGAATTTGCCTTATGTTAGTGTTTGAAAAAAAACTTCAAAAAAAAAATCTTAACCTCACTTGCAGTATCTAATTTTCAACTTCTTTTTTATTTGCGATGAATTTTTTGACTGATTGGTTTTTTTCTTTTCGGAAATCTCGATATATCTATGAAAATGACAGATAGTCTAATAGTTTCCTTGTCTAATATTGCACTATGATATTCTTCATCAAATATAGGTACACTTTCTCTGAGAGAGTAATATTTCGAATGCCATTTATGAGGCTTCAAACTATTTTTTAATTTTTATATTTCAGCTCATCTTTTATTACGTCGGCATATTTTACTATCGTTCATTGGTCTCATCGAATGCTAACATCATTGATCTATTTTCAGATGTTATTGCTCCCATACTAGTAGATACGAAGATTGTGATCCTAACAGTAAAGTTTTTTTTAAATTATATTCAAAATGGCCAATTTTTTATGAATGTAGAAAATTAAAATCAATGGAGATGAGTGTGACTAGTGCTGCTACGGATGAGGCTGTATAAAGGAAGAACAGCAGTTCGATGCGATGCAGTTCTGTAATTTTTCATAAATTTGCATATTTCAAGTCTTTACAAACGAGAGCTTTATTATATGAGCCTACTAATTTTTATTGGTATAGATTTGATTACTTGAAACATCTAAGTCAGGCTCTTACAATACGTTATAAATCGAAGCAGTTGATTGAGGCATTTGCAACGACTTTTGTTAGAGGATAAGATATATATATATATATATATATATATATATATATATATATATATATATATATATATATATATATATATATATTTGANTGGTTTGTGTGATTTAAAGAGTTGTTATTATACGAAAGAGTCTCAATAAACAGTTTGAAGTGGTCTGTTTTGTTGAATTGCCTCTATACATTTGTTAAATATTTACACGCAGTGCTTGCTATTTTCGGAGTTTTTTTTTTTTAATTTTTTTAAATGTTGATTTCGATGTTGAATGTTTCAGTAGCAAGCAAACGCAATGTTAATGACTTCTTTGGCTAATGGAGAAGTACCATGTAATGAAAGATTGTGTTATAAAGTGGAATAGTTCGTTTCGACGATATATTAGAATAGATCTCTTTATGATTGTATCAGCTATTGCATAGATTAGAGGTAAATTAATTGAATATGCGACAGGAATTAAGTAACGTAAAGTAATTTTAATTTAATTTAGCCATCATAATCGATAAGACCTGAATTACTTATATGTTTTCTGCTTTAACATTTAAGGAATGAACGAGAAAAGCATCAAAAGCCGCTAGATTACAAGTAGTGTTTTACCTTACATATGTATAAATAAATTGGGAGGAGATATAATTTAAACTTCTTTTTGGCTATATTAGTTTTGCGAAATCAAAAAAATGTTTTTCTTAGTAGGTTTAAGTGATAATTGTTAAACGTATCGGTCGGTAATTATCAGAAGAGAAAAGAAACTTATTATTGTTTGTTAGTGATATCTGTTTTCGTCCATTAGTTTACTTCTTTAGATAAATATGTCAGAAGTATTCAAATTTTTTGAAAAAAAATGGATTTTTTTTTCTTTTTTTGGAATAGGTGAGAAAAAAAATCATCGTTGTAAAGATGTAAGTTTCGGATTGGTAATCTTTGATTGTGTTTTTAATTTTTTTCAGGATTTTCAGGATTCGTATGCAATTACTACAATATCAGTTTTACTAGTAATACGTCGAAGCTTTACTTTTAGAGTAATAGGATGGCACGAAGTGATCTCAAGAAAAGGCTTGTGAAAAAAGCGAATAAAATGAAAAATCCAATCGAAACACTGAAATGTCCAATACCAACTCAAACACCATCCGGGTAAGTACCACTTATTGATTCATTTGTTTATATGTGTCTGTTTGTGTCTGTTTATATACATTAAATCTGATTGTTGTAGTTGATATTTATAACCGATATAGGTTTTCATGCAAAAATTTGTCGAAAACGAATATTATAGATTTTTCTTTTGTATATGTATGTGAAAGGTACAACCGTATAGTTTATGTGTAAAAATTTTCAAAAACTTTCCCAGAAGCTTTGGAGGAGTTATGTTGCGAGAGATATTTGAGGTCAATTTCCTTCATTTGAATGATATCGTATACTTGTCGGCTAGTGTCGGGTAGTGTTGTGTGTTTGTCGGGAAGCGTCGGATATTGTTGTGTATTTGTCGGGTAGTGTCGGATAGTGTTGCGTATTTGTCGGGTAGTGTCGGATAGTGTTGTGTGTTTGTCGGGAAGTGTCGGATAGTGTTGTGTATTTGTCGGCTAGTGTCGGGTAGTGTTGTGTTCGAAAACGAATATTATAGATTTTTCTTTTGTATATGTATGTGAAAGGTACAACCGTATAGTTTATGTGTAAAAATTTTCAAAAACTTTCCCAGAAGCTTTGGAGGAGTTATGTTGCGAGAGATATTTGAGGTCAATTTCCTTCATTTGAATGATATCGTATACTTGTCGGCTAGTGTCGGGTAGTGTTGTGTGTTTGTCGGGAAGCGTCGGATATTGTTGTGTATTTGTCGGGTAGTGTCGGATAGTGTTGCGTATTTGTCGGGTAGTGTCGGATAGTGTTGTGTGTTTGTCGGGAAGTGTCGGATAGTGTTGTGTATTTGTCGGCTAGTGTCGGGTAGTGTTGTGTATTTGTCGGGAACTGTCGGATAGTGCTCTGTACCCACTCGTTTTGCTAAATATTTTCATCTTTAGTGAGCCATTGTCATTTTCATTCGTTTGGGGCACTCATCTCGATGATGCACTATTCAATTGGGTCTTCAAACTTTTCGTTGAGAATATGCGATCACTCTACGAGATGTCACTATGGGGATATGATGAAACAAATAAAAAACAAGAACTCACCGCTACAACTTCGAGGTTTTTTTGAAATTTTTTTACTCATCTATGATTCAAAATTTCAAGATGGAAAAGTTTGATAAATAGAAAAATAAGAATGAACTTTTTTCGATTTGAAAATATTATTGTGCAAGGGAGATTTTATGATTTCCACCAAATAAAGTTAGATGACGTCATCTTCTAATTCTCTTTACTATTAAGTAGAATGCATACCGTATCCACAATTCTTATTTAAGCTGCATATAAATGGAGAGTGGAGGGATGGGATAGGTGGGGAGGGGTAGGAAATTGTTATTATAACAGATATGCAAAGGATGAAAAGGTCTCTTTTGTTTTATGGATATGAAAGTGTTCATTTTTTCGTGCATTTTAAATCTTTTATCGGGATCTAATAGTTCTATTTCTAATTTTATATCGATCGTTATATATTAATTCCTATGTTAAGTTGTTTTATTTATATATCTCTACAAAGTGTATTTAATTTCAGATATATAATAGTACGGAATATGAACGGTACACCAATTGCTTATTGTCATTATCGTTTTGATATGGATCATGATTCGGCTGTTGTCTATTGGTATGATCGCCCTTTATTAATATGTACTTTAATTAGCTATTCTTGGCATCAAATTACATACCCATAGTAGAGGTTCATAATGGAGTCGTCTGTTTGGCACTCTCAGAGAGACAGAAAGAGAGAGGATAGTGAAAGTAGTATTGAGCACCTTGAATCTTTTTGAGAAGGATTTCGATTATTTTCATTCTTGTTCTACTCTCATTGAACAAGAAAATAGATCCACCGGAACTTTCTAACTGGAAATGCTTTACTTCCGACGAGAAAAATTTCATCCAAGCACTTAGAATTTATTTTGCTAATAATTTTTTGTTTATTTTTTTGATATTTTTTGATAGTGGAAAAATTTTGTTTCAGTTTATTAACTTCTGCGACAAAATATTGCCTTTAGAATATTTTCATTGATTTGTTTTTCGAAGAGACGGAATTAATTCAATGCTGAAATAAACAAATATTGCTTGTATCGTAATATTTGAGTTTTTAGAAAATTTCACAGTCTTACGTTTACTTTTTCAGCACTCTGTGTCGTTTCTTTTTTTTTTAGTTATTGAACTATCATTCAGATTTCGATATATATTCGTATGTTAAAGCTTAATTCTTAACGAATTTATTTTAGTTTCGAAATTCAAGTTGAAGAGAAATATCAATCGCAAGGTATTGGTACAATTATAATCTCTATATTAGAATCTCTTGGACGAAAGTAAGTAATTTCATTATTTTATTCCATTTAGTTCCATTCCGATCTGTAATAATCCATTTCTTGTTTTTGAGTTGAAACTTTTCAAGAAAAGCTTAGCAAATAGTTCTTAACCTAGTTCTTGCTAATGAAAAGTTCTCAACCTTCATTTAAAAAAAAATTTTTTTCCGGTCACTTTGCTCACGATCTTTTCTCTTGCCCATTAAAATTAAAAGACATAAATTAAGTTAAATTAATTAAAAAAATAGAACCGAAAGGATTATATAGCTAAAAAATAGAACCGAAAGGATTATATAGCTGTACTGAATTATGTATGAAATTTTGGCATTGGAATTTTCATTGTAATTTGCTTTTAGATGTATCCTAGTTCGAGGAGGATCTAATTTTTTTTACGTAGAAAATTTTTGCACAAATATTAGAAAATAAAGAAACAAAGATAGAAATTTCTACTTTCCCGTAAAAGAAATGGAATGTTTGAGATATTTTAATTGATTTTCTTAAATTATTATTTTTTAATTGTGCAATTTTTTTTTCATTGAAGAACATCGATGGAAAAAATAATGGCAACCGTATTTGCATTCAATCATAAATCACTCGGATTTTTTCATAAAGTTGGCTTCGTCACCGACCCGACATGTCCAACCGCCGACGATCAACTAGACTATTTGATCTTATCGAAAAGTTGTTCATAAATTCATCTCTCCCCTCCCCCTTCCCTGCTGCCTTGCCTTCCCTCCTCTTCTTCCTCTTATATCCCTTACCTTTTTGCTCTTTCATTTTCTTCTTGTGCTGCATTGGAAGTCGTTTCATTTTTATTATATATTTTTCATTTTTTTCTCTTTGTAATTTCTGATGAAAAGTGTATGTACTTCACGTTAGCTACATTATTCGTTTGCCTTTGATTCGCTTTTTTTCCACCTATTATCACTCACTTTTTTTGACTCGATTAGCGGTACTTTATAATTATACTTGTTTGATGTTGATCATTTGAAGATCTCTTACTTCATAATCATTTCCTATTTGGAATTTAATTTTGAATTTGAAATTCGATCAGTGTTTTCAATATTTTTGGTATTTTAGTTCCATTTTGGCTTTAATATTTTTAGTAGTCTTTTATCTTACTTCAAACTAGTATTTTAGTTCCACTATTCGATTTCTTATTCTACTCTTTTGAGAGCGTATTTGCAGTATTCATTAATGTCGCCTTATTTAATTCTGCTTGAATATGAACTTATCAATTGCAAGCCTCACATTAAGGTTTGCTTTTACCAGGTTATTTTGCGGTATCTTTCTAGGAAATAAGGAAATAGTTGAAAAAAAGGTTACGTAATTTTAGGGTGCAATGTATTTCAATCGGGGTCCAGAAGGATAGTTCGAAGGGCAACTTCGTGCGGCGACATAAATAATTTTTTTTAAAATATTTCACTTTTCATTTTTCATCAAAATTTATTAGAATTTATTGCACATATATTTACGCGAACAATTAACTCCATATATAATACAACTTCAACTACATACAAATATAAAACGATAGAAATCGAATTTAATTATTGATCGAAATTAAATTGAATAATTGAAATGGCATTATTGAATTGAACATATCGCTGAGCATTTCAAAAAAAAAAAAATTATTTAAACAAATAATTATGACTTCTATAGATAGTCGCATAAATCATTAGCACAATATCATCACATCCCACTAACCATTTCAAATCATAGGATAAAATTTTCATGGTACTTAAAATCAAAAAAAAGAAGAAGCAATAATCGCCTAATATTCTTTCTTAAAGAATATTTTCAATTAGCGAAAAATAATAGAGAGATAAGAGTATTTGAATCACTATTTTGCTTGCTGATAACCTTGGAAGTTTCTTTCTCAATTTTTTGAATTAGGAAAAAAGTGGAGAAATGATTTTTTTTTTAGCAGTTTTGGTGTTATCATTACCTCTAAATTAATTTATTTCACTCCCTTATAGTATAAAACTCTCAAAAAACACAGGATTCCACTAATGTTTTAAAATTTCCTTTGTGAATTTAAATAAATTCGAATCTTAAAGCAACTTAATAAAAGAAATTATTTAATATTGCTAAAATGCTAGAATAATTATGGATGTGACGATTATGCAAACGCCCTAAATAAAGAGCAGACGCAATGTCGAACCCGCTCATCATAATTGATCGTTAATAGCGATCAAGAGTCAAAACCTATTTATGCACATAATACCTCCATATTGGGGCTATCACCGTTTCCCTGTCGGTGTGAATAAATAATTGAATTGTGGAGGTATTGTTGGTAGAAGATTCTCTGGTGGACTATAGTTCTTTGCGATCTTTACGAACTGAAATTAAATATCATCACTTAATGAGTGCGTATATCTTCTCTCAGTTGTGCTTAATGAAAAGATATGCAAATGCACTCGAGAATATGCAAAAAATTGAAGCAGAAAATAGCCCATTTTCTAGAAAATTCAGGTAATTTACTATTTTTAGTCGCTGTCAAGATGCGATATGGAATAACCAGAGCATGGATGTTGGATATTTAATTATTTGCGTTCCTCGTGAATCAAAGGTATTTGCAGCTCCAACTTGGAGCAATTTTACATTTACCTGCGAGCTTATATACAAATAAGATTGTAATTTCATATAGTAAAAAACGAAGAATAAAGATATTGAAAAATGAGTTATTTATTGTCTTGATTCAGGCGAAGAATATAGGCAACAACTAAGAGTAATAGATTTCCGCTTATCAATAAATAATAAATTTTTTTTTCTACTTATTAGAATCGGCAATGAAAATATCAAATTGCCCGCAATTAATTGGTGGCAATAAGCATCCAAATAGAAATCAGATAACCGACTCAGAAATCGATTATTGATTCCCATTTGAAAGGTTTTTAATATAATTGAAAAAAAAACCTGTTCTTTGATCGCATCTAATGCACCACCTGTATTCGCCCATCGTTGTAACCTTTGTAGATTGTCGATTCCAATTGTACGATCCACATGTCCCAAAAGTTTTGCTTGACTATCCAACTTTTGACTACCCAATGCTACCTTAATTTTTTATTTTATTTCTCTTTGTTTTATTTTATTTATTTTTATTTTTGATGATATTCGCATATATATTACATGCACTTGTTCCTCTCCTTCTCCCTCCCACGCACCTCTTTCCGAACCCGATGTTTAAGGAAAGTAATTTGTATGCAATTTTAACATATTTTTTTGAAATATATGAATATTATTTCCTATTATGTTTTTGTTTTTTTTCTATTCAATTTTTCTCTTACGTTTTTTTTAAAGATAATATCCGAGAGGTATACTTATAATTACAATACGCTCATAATCTATGAATAATCTGGTGTGAAACATTTTTTCTACTTCATTTAACTATTATTTTTATCTTAGGTGTCGCTTCTTATGCATCAGAATTACTCATTGTTTTACCCTATCATTTTTAAATATTAATAAAACCGTAAAAAATGTTTTCTAATCAATTACACCAATGTAAGAATTCAAATATACGATGAAATAGCTGATCAAAAAATTTGAATAAAATATTTTCATATTAGTAAATTATTCCATTATTCTTTCTAAAATCATTTTTCAAATACGCAAATGAGAAAAAATTCCTTAAAAAAATGAAAGGTATCACATTTTTCAGTTGTTGAAAAATATAAGAGCAAAATTATGGAAAAAAAACCCGCCATACTTCAAGAATATCAATAGCAGCTGATTCGAGTGGTGTTCCTTGTTCGAAATGATTAATCGCTTGATTAAATCCAAGATCGGCTTTATTCAGTACACTCAACAATGCTGATGGTTTCACCTAAATAGAATTCATTTCGTTTCTTTTTTTTTTCATATATTTCTTCGATTGTTTTCATAAACGTATAGAGAAATTTAACTCTACTTTTTCTTTTTTTTTTGTTACAAAGAAATTTTCCAATTTAACTTTTGCAGGTTCATATCGTTTAACCTTAATTAGAGTTCATATAATTAAAAGGCAGGGGTGAGGGGGAAGGTTGTTTGAATTTCCACTAGAGATCGTTCATATTCAATGTGATCATTTTCTAATATTTTACTATCGCTGAGCAAAATTCCTCATATATCTACCAATATATGATATTATTCTTCAATAGGAAGATAACTAGTAACCAACGATATCATCGCTTCATTTTTTGTTTTCCGATTAATTCGACTGATAAATAGTTCAAATTGTCAATGCATCCTCAATATTGCTAATTCTCAACCGAGAGGAACTTTGGTTGCTGAAATACATAAGAATCCGGTCATTCCACCTGTCCTAGTTTGCAAAAATGCCCGCAAATATATACTGTTTTGGTGAGCGTCTCTACTAACTATCAAATATGTTCGTGATGTTACTAAAACTTGTAATTTACGAAGCGATTTCGATTGAAGGCTATTCAGTGACAATTAAATTTTTTTTTTCGCTATAAGTTTCTATAGGTGCGAAATATGCGAATAGGATTATGTTTTCAGTTGAGAGAACAAAAGATTTAAATCGAACCGTGGAAGGTGGATTCCGCACCGCATTATCGATGTGATATGGTGGTAGACCGGCAGCGTCACCACCAAGACTAATCGCTGGAACCGGTGGAGGAACAGCGGCACCAGGAAATAGTGGTGGACCAAATCCGTCGCCCGTCGGTCCATTACGATTCGGCGTTAATGCACTCTCTCCCGTAAATATCGATTCATCTACACGACCTTTTTCTTAAATTAGTAATATTTCCTGGGGGATTGGGGTGGAGGACGAAGGG
>QEWY01002535.1:0-43870 GCA_006503575.1 Baylisascaris schroederi
GCAGCTTTATTACCCTCCTAGAACCAAAACAATTAGTGCGAAATACTACGAATGTTTAATCATTAGCCGAATGGGGAAGCACGAATGCGGAAAAAAGGATAATATTGATGTCTGCATGGGTAATTAGATGAAAATGAATTTGCAAAAAAAGAACCTCAGGCAATATTTAGATAAAGCGTAAATCTTTTACGCGATATGCTAAACAAATATAGAACAACGGAACATCGATAATTCAGGATAAAATATACAGGTATAAAACGTAAAGGCAATTCAGGTACTATGTTATAAAAGGCACATTACTCTATTGAAAGCAGCATGAAGAAGGAGAAAAAGATGACAAACCAAATAAAATTGCCAATTAACTGGCATCTTATGCAATAAGAAAATTTCTTTGCCGGTTGAGCGATTATTCATCGACGACTTGATGAAACTCGATAGAGTCTCTTCAAATATGCAAACTTGGTTAGGAGGATAGTCAAAAACAACTCAGTCGACTGAACGCTAACAAATATTTGCATGATGGTTCAAATACACACATTAACGAACAGAAAGACGAATATACACAAAGAAATATTCACAAAAACACCTTAATTAAGAGGAATTTTTACATTTCCGACTGGAAAAAGAAGAAAGTAAAGGGGCTAGAATGGCTTTATTTAAAAAACAACAAAGAAAATAAAAACGTGGATTTGTTGATAAAAGAGGAAATAAAATGAAAATAAATATGTAAGAAAGAATGTGAAAGGATTTATATAGCTCTGAGGATGCCGATTTGCTTAGCATCAAAATGAATGCCGTTGCGACCGCTTTTAGACTGAGAGGTCTGAAGGATATCAACCGAGCAAAAAACACTGAGAGGCAAAAAAAGAATTCGTGTTTGCGGAGCAAATCCCCTGAGCTCTTTCTCGATGCAGTCGATCTCCATCATACTACGAATTAAGAGAAATGTGGCCCATAGAACTGTGCTTCATTCACTCACTCTTCACACTGACCCTAATTGAAGCTCCCTTCGAAAGGCACATTGAGTATTATAATCGCGAAGCCGAAATTTAGTCTTGCCTCGACATAGCTCTCCCTCTCTGTCCCTCACTTTCACAGATCTTCCTATCAAAAGATGTCTCCAATAGCCGAAATATTTAACACAATTTCAGCGTTCACCATAAGAGAAGTTTATCAAAACATAGTCTCCAAATCCCAAGACATTGTACTTAAAAACAAAATATGGCCTCGGAACATTAAGATATTGTATAAAGCGATAATGAGCTTGATAGCATCATAGTGGTGGGTCCATGCCAAAATGGTGAAAATTTTAAGCACAGTAAGAACATTGTTTTTTTGTTCAGTTGCAACATAACACCTCAAAAACTTCTTAACAAAAGCAACAGCGTATTTGACTACATGAAAATATAAACCTTTAAAGCAAGCGTTCTATAACGAAAAGAATTTCCCCGAAACCGTTCTTTATGAAAAATTGGCTGTTCCTTAATTCGTTTAAAAGAAAGCCAAAACTTAAAAAGTGCCGACACCAAAATGCCCCATAATGTATAATTCTTCGTAATTCACATGGAATATGACACAATCATATATACACCGAAAAACACTTTAGTGGTAAAAATTGGATGGTAAAAACCGTTAAGCTTCGTTAGAAGGTCATCAGGCAAGAGTCTACCACAAACTACTTATATGCCGTTCAGTAAAACTGTAGAGAAAAGTGGATTCTAACTGAGAACAGTGAACGATAGTCATACGCATAAATGAGGTAATAGATCGTTTATAGCTAGCCGTTAGTGCAACAAACATTCAAATGACCTCGAAATAAATCCTAAATTAACGAGAAGATGCGCCTGGAAAGTTGACACAACAAGTACTTTTGTGATCTCACTTAGAACATTCGGCCGAAATAAAAACTTATGAAAGATAAAATCTGAATAAGCAATGTAAAACCTAATAGTGTGTTCTTTTCGTCAACCATCCCGATCGCCATTGATAAATTTTTGAGTGAACGTTTGTTGATGTTCCAATAGCAGATAGTTTATTTTATGAGAGTACACAAACTGTGAGATCGCTTCACAATTATTCAAATGATTAGACCTATAAAATCGCTTTAAATCATTTCATCAATTATGCTAACAAAATCATTCCCCTAATTAGACAATATTCGTTAACTAAAAATATCAACAGAAATAACAAAAACTCATAAATGCAACATATTCGCCACGCAATTAACGTTTCATATTACATTTTTTTACACAAATAAAAAAGCGCAACGAGCAGCAAATTACAGACGAAGAAAAAATCGCCGAGGGAAATGAAACAAGGAAAAATTGCCTTAAACTTAACAAGTTTCATATTTTTCATGAAACACAGTTTCCACTGAAATCAAGTTACGAAATACGTGGAAGTGCAAATCTAGTCCATCATTGGAACCAATCAACAGAATGGCTATTACTAAATTAGGGTGGCTAGACAGCGCTAGAAGAGTGGCAGCATTTGAATATCCATTAGTGCAGCGCATCGTGCGGTAAAATACTGAATATGAGGGTGCAATTAGGCCGCTTTAGGCCTAAAAATAGAGCAATTTTATAGCTTAAGAAATTTCCTTCCATTGAAAAAATTGCAGGAAGTTTGGCACTATGGACAAATCTTACTGATTAAATACAGTACTTGGAGTTTGGAATTTCGCAAGGCACGCATAGTTTCATAGTGTGGCAAATTGTCGACTGACTATCAGAAAGTACAAAAGCCTGGCAGTTCTGTTTTTGCCGAGGGTCGATGGGATGCATCTATATTAAAGATGCTACTGTAACTGCAACGCTTTAACTGCATTTTAGGGTTAGAATTCGACATCAACGAAATGATCTGCTCTATTTTTAATTAAGCAACAGTTTATTCTAGATAAAATCGACTCCCTCAGTAATCCATATATTTCTTGCAGCAATAAATGTACTAATATCTTGAAGCTCAACTACGTTCATACGCTCGTCTTCGAATGCATTACTTGTTTTAATTGCCGCATACTCGTGATGGTTTTTCCGTTACATATTTTTTCCGAGGTCAATCGAAAGCTACAACCGTGCATCAATTTTTTCCTCCAACTCTATCAGCGAGAAGGGAATAAATTTATTGCCCGCATATAATAAGTAGACCAATGCATAAAATGATTACGTTGTAAGCCCCAACTGCTCTGATGATTTGCGAAATATTAAAAAAAAAAACTACTTATGATTCACCATCCCCTTCAATATACGCTTCTTTTAACAGATTTCTCTTTTCTCAGATACTACACCGAATAAAAACTCTCTTACCTATACACTCTCATCCCGAAAATCACAGTAAACAAAATCTAGGGCTCCACTGAATTAAATGCGACAACATACCTAACATACTTTTATTCCATTGCTAGGCAATGAATAAATTAATGCTTGACCAAAAGAAACTTCTTGGCAACAAAATAACGTGGCCTAATCCCTCCCACTGGAATATTTCGTTGAAAAAATGGCCCTCTATGCAAATATTAAAATTAAATACAATACTAGAATAATTCCGTCAACTTTACTGAAGTCTTGAGTTAACGAAACTTTAATCTGCTGGGGTTTGGTATGGAAGCACGAGGTCTGAAATAAGCTAAATGCTAAATTACGTTGTGAATGATAAATCGTTGAATCATTTATAACGGAGCTCGAAACAAACGCGCAACAATTCAATAAACTGCTCAAATAATGTATCTATTCAAAGACTGAAAATGCAACGTAAATTGTCGAAATGTTTATTTCTTAGTTCATCGTGGTTGCATTCAAAAATTATTCACCACTCAGCTTTGTCAACAATCCCTCCCTCTTCCCACCTCTCCCCTCCTTACCACCCCTCAGGGAACTTAATTCATATAGACCCTTTTCTTGTTATTGTTTATCCTTACTTTTCAATTTTCGCATTTTACAATTACAGCACTAATGTCATGCACAGCGCTCAAACACTTTACTCAATGACTAAGAGTCAATAGTTGAAATAACCGTTCAGTTACTTAAGAAGAGTTGCAGCTATGAAATTAGAAAGAGGCATAAGAGTATATCAAACAGTTGCTATAATAGGCATTTATTCGCATTGCATCCACGGCGGCATAACTGTATATATCATCGAAAAAAACAACTCATACTAGTTTATAATATAACTTTGTATTTTAAAAAAAACTTGGGAATTTAAAGTTACACTATTTATCCAACCAGTGAGATAAAAAATTTATTTGCACCACATTGGATGCAAAGCAGACAAGTGAAATACTTTCAGTGGTGAATTTAGAATTATTTTTGGTAGTGAACTTCACTCTGAATTTGGAATTTCCGGTGAATTTCACAACGCTGATTCTGTCGATAATGAACGATACACTGCACAGTTTTTACTGACTATAAAAATAGAACGCAAAAAATGCATTTTATTATAATGGGTCTGTCAATATGTTATAGATCTGTGAATTTGTTTTTCCTTGTCTCTCCCTATACGGCTATTTGTTCAGTGCGTTGTTAGCATTTAATATGTGCACGTTTACTTGTTCACAAAGTAAAAAATTGACAACAAAAATGCTTTCATTCGTCGTTTTGGTTAAGTGGATACTTAGCAAGACTCTTCATTTATGATCACGCTTAAAAAGATAATAGTGTAAGAAATTCGATGAATCGATATGGACGTTGAAGATCATCAGACACTAATTTCAGCTGCAGCCAAACGGCCCCTATCGCAAAGTCAAAAGTCTGCTGTAATGTTTATGAATTGCGCATAATGCAGTCGGCTATTCCATCGTCATAACATCGTTTTATTTCTTGTTCTAATCGCTTTCTTGGAACACTTCGAATTAGGTCGGCTCATAAAGACAAACAGACAGATCTATGTGCCCAAATATATACACACAGACACAGCGCATATTTCATCGTCCCACAACGAGCCTATTAATGAGCTGAAAGCGAAAGCCGATACGCATGCAAAACAAAGAGGCACATAAACGCAACTCAATGAAAATATCATCAATAAACACCATGGGCACAACTAGAAAGCATACATGAATTTGGCGACACACGCATAAATATATATACCTACACAGGTATCCATATTTATGTATGCCGAAATTTTATGCATTATATATATATATATATATATATATANTGCAAGCCAAACGTTTGCTCAACAACTAGTTCACTGTCACCAAAAATAGAAATAATAAAAAAAAACAGGTGAAGAAGCATGCCATGAGGGTTGACACGATATAGATTTTTGCATGCTGCTCACCTGATCAGCCAATTCCTCATTTACCTAATAAAAGTGAAGTGTGCAAAAAAAATTACATTTTTAGCAGCTAAAAGTCATTAAATATTTGAAAAGTCAAACTCGAAAACCACAAACAGGCGGAGAAAGAGAAGAAAGCGCTTGGCACGATATACTCTTCCGCATACCACTTATCTCATCATCAGTTATGCAGGTCAGTAACAAAAAGCAGAGCACTCAAACTAATGGTTTTGTATTTTAATTAGTCCGACCCCCTAAGAAATCACCCATAAAACATCCGTTCTTCTGTGGCTCCAATTTCTGTGATCGCTCCTCGCTGGAATTTCGGTTTCCCCTATTTCACAATTTCGGTCGTTTGAATAAATTGATAGTGGGTTGGCATGACTATTCGGTAAAAAAAGACTGCTTTCTCACAACGAGACTACCTTCACTTTACCTATCAGATGTATCTACTGCTATATTCTAACCTATAACCGACCTAGGTTAACTTTATCACTTAGTAAAGTGTCTCATTACGAAAATATGAGGATTTCGCGTGCAAAAACATTTATATGGAAAGTAATAGAAATACTATCACTATATGAAATGGTGGCATGCCAATATTCCACAAACGTGTATCCCAAAATTTCGATATTTATAGCAGTGAGATTGGAAAGATAAGTTATGATTTTGAAAGATCCTCCCCTATTTCCTTTGCTCTGATAGATAAGCAAATTCCATGATTTGTTTTATGCTCATAGACCATTGGATTTTAATGCGCATAAATTAAAGAATTTTCAATAAAACTGATAAACCGCAGCTAACGAAATGTCTGTCTGGAGACTTTCTATTCACCAGTACTGCATTTCCGGTGAAAGGGTTGTCCTTTATAGTCAGTACTGATCACTACTGGGTACAAATAAAAAGACTGTAGGATAGCAACGAAAACGTGTGCAATATAAAAGTTTTCATATATGCCAACTAATATGCAAAGGTATGAAATAAAGTAAAATTACATCAACATCGAGATACGGTAATGCGTATGTGACGGCTACAGTATGATGAGCTACAAGCAGAACATAAACGACGATAATGCGGCTAGAAGTGCTATGCTCATTACAGTAATAAATGCCTCGAAGATATAATATCGTAGACGTCTATGTTGAAATCAACATCACAAGTTCGCTTTCTAGCGGAAGTTTTAGCACGACACACTAATGTTCTGATAAACGCTTCTAACTTAAATTGCCTAAAAATTTGACTTTGCTATCATTGAGAGATGGAATGAGTGATTTCTGTGGTGGATGCATGGTGTACTAGTCTACATTACCATAGAGATGTTTCTAAGATCGTTCTTTTCGTCGCGATATTATAAGTGCCGCTCTGTTTTAAAATGAATATATATGCACGAGGTAAAAGATAGGACGCAATTATATAGGTTGAAACAATGAGCACCTTTAAAGCATTGAGACAACTAAAATTACATTGCAGCTAACAGTTAGAAGCTTCGACTACAAAAGATTGAAATCGCCTTTAGTATAGATATACTGAGCTGATATCGTCAAACCTAGATTGTTTCCGCCTGTTGTGCAACAGTGGAATAGGATCATTGCAATCGAATATAGGCTACTCAAAGATGGACAGATTTATGACACTTCTTTAGCAGTATTTTTTGGCAGTGCAAATTATCTGTGGCCGCAAAAAGTACAACAGAGTTCGAGAGGATAAAAAAGGGATGAAAGTCACATATCAACGACACAAACAACTTAATAGACAATCTGTAACAGAGACGAGTTAGTCAGATCTAATATACGCCTACCTCACAAACATTTACATAGGGGGAAGACAGCGAATATCTCCAAGTGACTAAACATTAGCGGTATTTGTTTGTGTTTAGATTAAACCCGACCCTATCTCATTTGATAGTGGGGTGGAATTCATTTCAGACCATTGTTTTCTGTTTGTGGATACGATATGGTGCACATTAGAAGGTAATTTTAGTGAGAGCGCTATGGCGTTTAACCACGCCCGATAATAGATGGTTATTGTAAACATCTTGATAATGAACAAAGCATTAAGCAATTCTAGTGAAAGTTTTTGAAAATCAACAGCGCGGCGTTTGATCGCAAAGCGAAACCTAGCCCGTTTGTGGGGGTTTTTTATTGGCCATTGGGCAAAAACTATTTATTAGATCTCCACACATCAGTCTTGTCAACGTTTTGGACCCTTTTCACACGATTCACAGCCTCCTCTCCGTCATATCGATTTTCTTACGAAACTTCCTATCCCACAACTTGCTCCCCTAACGATGGAGTAATGGAGCAACCATGACGTCTGTCGCAGCTGAAGCCGAGGCAAAGTCCACACATCAAGGTCTTGATTCACTTTAAAACACAATCAAGAGAACTACGCCGTAAGCGCATAAATATATAATTGGCTTTATGTTAATATCACCAACTGATAACACGAAATACAAAGCTTTTACGTTCAAAAACTATATCAAAATGCAATATTTCGCCCATACAATGAGCGAAAATGGCTAAAAGTCGCTAAATAAACGGTCAAAAATGGCCAAAAATCAACTTACCGATTCGAGTTAGAGCGTCGGTCCTTTGCGTCTATTCTACGCCCGTAAATGCTGCTGCTCGTCGCCATTGTTTCTGTATCAGCGAAGCTCGTTTACTGCGAGCAGTAACAAGCGTTACACGAAAAGAAACGCACACACAATGAATAAAATGCAACACCCCAGCCTACGTGTACTTCGCTACGACCCCCAAGGCAAACAATAGTCCACATGGGGAAAGATCTACACCAAGATCAGCACAAGTTGAACACGCAAAACGAAGATCACTGCGATCATAGCGGTTGCAAGAACTCATTTGATCATAGTAGATCACTAGTTAAAAAGATTAACCCTTGAAGTACCCGTGTCTGAGACTTAATCATCAGGAATGTGCAACCACATCGCCAAATATTGATCAAAAAACAACCACATTGCCAAGTATCGAACAAAAAACAATTTTCAAGAGACATCCAACCATGTTGGTATGTGCACAATTCTTGCTGGATTTATAGAACTGCATGAACTCAATGAATATCTATTTATTCATTCTATTCATGATCACAATGGAAAATAACACAAATATTAATCACAAATCTGTTCACTGATGAAATCTGTTCACTGAGTATTTGTGTTCGCAACTAAATATGACATCGTTATAAACGACAGTTAAAAAGTGAGCAATGAGAATAGTGGAGAAAGTCGTTTCTCCTAAAATTTCCCTCTTAGCCCATTGACACCAATTTTCCCAAGTGGAATTTATTAAGCACAAATAGAAATATTGTTAGCTCAATGGGGTGACGAAGAGGCGATGATGGAATGGCAACGGGCAATGATATCACCAACTAATTCAAACTCTACCAATAAAATGAATGAATACTTGAAAAAAAACCACTATGAATAAAAGAGATTAGTTGAAAAAACTATTCCCGATGACATAGCCTCTCATCAACATAGGGACCTCTTCCAAAATCCGACAGTGCTCGTTATAAGATTTTAGTCGTTATGAATAAAACTTAACAATGATTACGAATGGTTTCGCACCGTTTCTAACGACTGCTTCTAATTCCACTGATCAATATTAACATAGATCAACAATTAAAATGAAACAATGACCAAACGACGAGCATATCTCGAAAGCACAATTTGAGAGGATTCACGCTTCGCAACGGCCACTGTTTAACGTCTCCCATCCCGCTTCAACCGATTGAAATAACAGAAAACACCCCCTCCCCCCAATCATCCCCCTCTCAATACCACTTTTGCTAAACGAAGCAACAAAGCAATTCTAAAAAGTTGTGTAATGGCTAAGGAAGAACTTTCATCTCGCTCATCCTGATCTACAACCACAGACTCGCAGATGTGCACCGAACACAATCCCCGTGGCAATGGCAATTCTTCAGACCATTGCAACGAACTCCGTTTCGGCTTCTTTCCCAATCGCTATACATAGGATGGCCGTCACGAAAATTAATCAAGAATCCAGCCTGGCATCACGAGTCACCGCCGGTATTCTGACACTTATTTCGGGTTTATCCGCCTCGCTTAGCACCACTTGACAGCCGAGACGCGACGTTTCGGTGAGTTCAGGTGCTAGATCCAGCATGTCAATCTCTTCCTCGATAGCTGGCGCGAGTCTGAAAAAAAAAGAACAAACAAAAAGCTCATATCCACCTATTGGTAATGAATCAAATAGTCCAGCATAGCTGATACAACCATACAACTTAACAGTGAATCGGACAACAGCCTAGCTAACAAGTTCAAGCGCAGACTCTAGTCAGCGCTACATACAACGGTGAGGAGTTATCTTGCAATGCTAAGCAAGCTCTCATGTTCATTCACATTCAACCAACGATGGGATACAAAGTAATTTAAAAAAACGTGAAAACCGTGCAGATGAGATAGCACAAATTATAAACGACAGTTAAAAAGTGAGCAATGAGAATAGTGGAGAAAGTCGTTTCTCCTAAAATTTCCCTCTTAGCCCATTGACACCAATTTTCCCAAGTGGAATTTATTAAGCACAAATAGAAATATTGTTAGCTCAATGGGGTGACGAAGAGGCGATGATGGAATGGCAACGGGCAATGATATCACCAACTAATTCAAACTCTACCAATAAAATGAATGAATACTTGAAAAAAAACCACTATGAATAAAAGAGATTAGTTGAAAAAACTATTCCCGATGACATAGCCTCTCATCAACATAGGGACCTCTTCCAAAATCCGACAGTGCTCGTTATAAGATTTTAGTCGTTATGAATAAAACTTAACAATGATTACGAATGGTTTCGCACCGTTTCTAACGACTGCTTCTAATTCCACTGATCAATATTAACATAGATCAACAATTAAAATGAAACAATGACCAAACGACGAGCATATCTCGAAAGCACAATTTGAGAGGATTCACGCTTCGCAACGGCCACTGTTTAACGTCTCCCATCCCGCTTCAACCGATTGAAATAACAGAAAACACCCCCTCCCCCCAATCATCCCCCTCTCAATACCACTTTTGCTAAACGAAGCAACAAAGCAATTCTAAAAAGTTGTGTAATGGCTAAGGAAGAACTTTCATCTCGCTCATCCTGATCTACAACCACAGACTCGCAGATGTGCACCGAACACAATCCCCGTGGCAATGGCAATTCTTCAGACCATTGCAACGAACTCCGTTTCGGCTTCTTTCCCAATCGCTATACATAGGATGGCCGTCACGAAAATTAATCAAGAATCCAGCCTGGCATCACGAGTCACCGCCGGTATTCTGACACTTATTTCGGGTTTATCCGCCTCGCTTAGCACCACTTGACAGCCGAGACGCGACGTTTCGGTGAGTTCAGGTGCTAGATCCAGCATGTCAATCTCTTCCTCGATAGCTGGCGCGAGTCTGAAAAAAAAAAATAAATTTTTATGTTACTGCTAACATGATCCTATTATAATGCATTTTGTAAACATAAAAATTTATAGAAGCACAGGAAAGCAACAAAAAGAAGCATAGAGTTTTCTGAATGGAAGATGGAAAATTAGACTGCGTCATTGCAGAAACAGCTTAACTACCTGTCAAAGTGCTGTTTGTCAAGGACAACATGGCAGGTACAACATGCCAACGTTCCCTCACAAGCACCGAAACCATCCAACGGTACGTCACATTTATTTCAGTGCCAAATATACGTTAAATCATAGAGATTGTAAATAAGCAACGTGGCTGATATTATATGAATGTCTTTTTTAATGAAATCCATCGTGAAGGCGCGCTATAGAGTGGCGCATATTCTGTGAATCTATAAATCACTAATGACCACCACCATTATTTTTGAAATTTCAAACTTTCCATTAAATTGTTGAATAAACATGGAACATCTAACGATCTACATTGCTCTCGCAGCTTCTTATCTTCTCCTCAATAACGTCCATCATAGAACCTTTCATTCTGTCTGAACTTTCATTTCCCGCTTGTGATTTCCTACCTCATTATTAGACCGGCATCAAGAATGTTAAATGGGTTCAAAAATGCAATTCACATGCCTTAATAAAACGCAAACTGCAAGACCTTATAGCGAATGGAAAGCTTAATTCAAATGAAAAAGTGAAAAAGCTTACGAAGGTTTCGACGATATAACCCTTTTGAGTGTCGCTTGAGTGTATGCGACTAAAGGACGAATTATGCGCCTCGAAAACATTACCGCGAGCACTGCAAATATTTGAAAGCCGCTTGTGAACCAACAACAACAACTCACTAGCGACGTTTATGACTACAGGATTTTTCTTTAAAAGTTTTCCAATCCACGTGAAAATACCATTTTTAATGGAATAACTCCCTCTCGACCACTGAATATACTTCCTATTCGTAAATTTCTGAGAACAACGTCCCTCCCGCTCTCTGGAACAAAACGCGAGAAAAAAACACCATCGTAGGCTTATAATTTTAACATTAAGGGCTCTTCTTGTACTCTGACAGAATTTCGGTAAGAACAAGCCCACCCAATAAATACTTCAAAACTGTTAGAAAACTAAAGGTGTTGATGTTCAATCCTATACATTACAGTACTCGAAATGATACTACAGTAATGAGATGCTTATTTCTTTATTCACATAAAAGTAGAAACATAAATTTTAACGCTATTTAGAAGCAGAAAAAATTTTTTAGATTCTCTTGCATGCGGTTTCTGTCGAGAAATCTGCATTTGTTTTTGTGTAATATTTCCCCTCTGAAGTGTCCCTTTCGCAATCCACCAGCAGCATATACGGACGTAGTTCCCTATTCTCATATTCTCACAATGAATGCATCGAAACATCATTATTCGATAGAATTCCCAATGTTATGAAGCATTAATAAAATGGAAATCTGTCGGTCAGATAAGAGCGAACTCATTGACGGAGAAATGCCGCAAATGTGAATTAAAAGAAGATTTAAAACAAAGAATTCTATTTATTGATATCATAAAAGATGTATTAATACACAAATTAGCACTATTAATGAAAATATTTTAACATTCCAATGTCTCAACAAAGAAAAAAGCTGCTAATAGAAACAAGTGAAAGTGTAAAACAATAACAACAACATAAAATATGTGTGAGAAACTCTTCTACTGCATTAAAAAAAACGGGCGACAATGCTAAAAAAAAGAACAATTTTTATGTAAACTTAAAATATATGACGACAGCGCTACAATAGATCAAAGTACACTGGATTGAATATTTCTCTGCTTGCATAGTCGAGTGATAAGTATTCAAAAAATAATTACATCACTGTCGAATAAAAACTTTCGAGTAGAAAAATGCCGAAAATGATAATCACAAACCAGAAGTATCAAATTTGGCCTCATTTATTAATAGTTTCGCATATCGATAGTGTTGGAAATTACAATTCTCTAAAAGCACACAACTTCACAATCAAAAATTCTTAATTTGGCCTTGGCCACGTTTGGTGACCGATTGCTCGACTTCGAAGCAACTTTCAGTCAACTCATCATTTGATTTAACCCTGAAACTCCCGGGGATTCCTAGTGGTCATCGGAAACCAAAACAGTTTCTTGCCAAAAAACATTAGCTCCATCACCAATTAATAAGACAGCTATAACGAAAAATAACCAATGTGCATTTGAAAATTTCATAGCAGAGTGGAAATGACCCTGAAACATTTCATTGCCACAAAAACAGTTACTTTAGCTGAGATGATCGAAGTCGACACCTTCAGTCCAACTTTCTTCTCCCAGTAACCCTTCGAAGTCATCATCCGTTAAATCCAGCCTCACACAAACGACCACCGGCGGCACACCTTCTCTGAAGTTCACAACTGCATACTTCACTAAAGAGATACCCAAGGTTATGGAAACCTGACACAACAACTTAGTCTACGTAAGAAAACAAAAGAATACCTTCATTCAAAATGATTTATTGCAGCACGAATAAATATTATACTTTATAACTTTTTCAACACCAACCCTTCGAACAAATCTTTCCGAAGAACAAAACATTAAAGATACCTCGCCAGAATGAGCGCCACAAGCGATCCTGAAGTCCACTTTCCTCTTCTCAAACTTCGAGCGATAACTTTGTAAAATTCGCAAAACGTCATCGGTGCTATCTCGTCATAAAACGATATCTGCAACAGCAACAATGGATAAGTGAATGGAATGAACTAAATGTGTTCAATGTATGCCATTTAACATGATTAACTATTTGTAAGTGACTGTCCTTTCTTAATTCTATACCTATAACGGTATATATGTTGCCGAAGGCGAACATTAAAAAGAAACAATTCGAAAACTATGCCTTCATATTGGAAACGTTGTGATGAAACACCGAACAATATCTACGCTGTACATCTCAAAGATATCATTGAATAGGGATGCGAATCGATGTTCGCCATCAACCACGATAAAAAGCACACCGCAATATTAAAAAGCACGAGCTCATTTCATTGCCAAACGAATGAATCATTCCCCTCCTTCACCTATAACAACTATAAAACTTCAAAGGAAAGTTTTATGCAAATTACCTACATGTTTGCTGTGGATGCGAGCTCTTGATCCAAAAGGGAATTAAGACATTGCGGCAACCAACGACTTCCGTTGTTGACCGACAAGATCGCACCCTATAATCCTTTCACGTTTTCACATTCCACAAGATGGCGGATGAAAAAAAAAACACAAGGCAATATGATGAACTGAAGAGAAATAACATAACCGAATAATTAACATAGCTAGGAGGACACTTTAATTGCTTCCAAATAGTGTTGACTCGCTGCTTTTTGCACCATCTTACCTAAACATTCAGCTGTGTAAGTCGTTGCTTCGGGCTTAAAAGATTTTGAAATGAGAAATGAGATATACTTCCGACGGCGTGAAACGGACAAGCACATTAACCCTTCCCAATGCCAATCCGCTTCTATCCACCTCTCTTCAATGTATTTGAGTTCCCTAGACCCCCTACTTTCGCCTTCCTCTTTACCTGATCGCTATATTCCCTCTGTAGCAGCAAGGGAGTACATTTTACGACAAAATGAAAGACACTAACCACCGTCACGCCATCATCGGTTGACATCATAACCGAAGTCGACGTTCACTCCTCACAACGTCCAAAAAGTGTCGAACTCCAATCGAGAATGCCGTTATTTATCTCCGGTTTGCTGGAATTAAATAATGAAAGTATGCTGATATAATAACCAAAGCGTTGAATCCAAGAAAAGGCACATAACTGAACCTATCGATCCGTATTTTAGACAAAATGAAAAACTTTTAGTCGGTTGTCAGTTCGCTTGACTGACTGAGCCAGAGAGATGAAAACATCGAGCAGATAAACATGAGAAGGCGTAAGCTGCTGATTGCGAAACGTTACATTACACTCAAACGGAAAAAAAGAACCCGGATACTTGCCTCATCCCTCAGCTTTTCAACGTTAAAATGGTTGTTTGGATGCTTATACCGATAAAATCAACACTCTTGCTTGCAAGCCTGCACCCCATAAAATGGTACTTTTTGAATATATGGATAGGCATGGTAGACAATAGAAGAGATATAAACATGGACATGAATAACGGCGTATAATTGACGCAACAAGTGTTTTCGATGCATTAAAACTGCAAACAAATCGACGGAAAGCGTCCAATCACTCAAATAAAGCTTTGATTTGTTTTCAGCAAATTCTCAAAAATTTTGAATAAGACTTTTTTTCGAATACACATGAATAGGACAGTAGAGATTACTTCATTAATGAGTAGAATAAACGACAGCTGTCACGAAAGCACTATCATTGAGTGAAAAAGTTTGCAAACATACAGCACCAGAATAGATCATTTTTCGCCCATCAAAGCACCGACTGATGCCGCCAATGCAGTTCGTTCATGTGTTTCGCACTCATCGCGGCCCCAGCAGCCTACTTCCATATCTTCCATGAAACTAGATAGCCACAATAACAGACCCACATGTAAACGACTCACAGCCGAAAAAGAACTTGTTTCCGAAAGCGCACAAAGTGGATGGAGAAAGGCAATAATACGTCAAAGGTCCAGATCAAAAAACATTCTGAAATAAATAGTTCGTCATCTACAGTACATCGTGAAGACACTTCGGAACGCAGCTTTTAAAGTCGAAAGACTAAACCGACCAATGTCTTACTTTTTGCAGGATGGAACACGTTCCCTCTCCGAGTCTCGTAAGGCTGGATTTTGCCCGAAGTGTGAATTTGAACTCCGCGATTCTGAAAAAAAATGTGGTTATATTATGATCCTGAACTTTACAATAAGGGACGGGCGGGGGNCCCCTTACGGGCACCGCTGCCAGTAAAAGCGCTAATCGACAAGTTAATCACGCCGTCTGAAACATTTTTGATGCAAAATCGCTGCATACAATAATATGACGGTTCTCGGAAGATAGCTACAACCTGACGAAATGCCGAAGCAACATAGCGTACCAACAATGAAATTAACGAATACACCGTCGTGGTGTAGTGCACGATCCTCGACGCGATGTGATTTCTTTCTTTTTTGCCAAAGCTCTTTACATGACAAACCGCTCGTCGGCATTCGTACTCCCCTTCCTCCCCTTAAAGCCGAAAACACCCTCACCGCATGAGTACACTGTTGCAAGATTGACATTCTTATTGGGTGACATTTTTGTTGCGTGTAATTTTGTCATGGCACTACATGACTCGGTCGCTCGAACAGTAGAAAGGCTGTCAAGGTGGGCAACAGATATACAAGAAAAAGCGTAAAACCTCGAGAATTCAGAGTTGCAATATTTCCGCTCACTATAAATGTGAATTAAATTTGATAGGGACGTGAATGAATGCGTCAAACGTTTCATTAATAAATGTAAGCAAAAAACAAGAGATTGCTTGATCTTTCTGGCTTGAATTTGAGGAGGACAATATCCTTCTTTAACTGAAGAATTGAGAGTGTATGAAACAGCGCATGTTAAATCTGGTTCCGAATGCGAGTTAGTCTGGAGCTGTATCGAAAATATGGGGCAATAAACTCATCGATGCTCTTCCTATCGATTTTATTCCTGTTACAGTGCCGCCTGAATCCTCGTGCGAAATGGGTTGCCTTTTGGTATAGAAGGAACGCTGCGATGAAGGAGGAACGAATCCAAAACGTTCGGCGAAAAGACGCTGAAGGGGAATAAGCTGGGGAAGGAAACTGAACCTGACGAAGAAAAGACTAGGTGAACTTCATTTTCATAGCAGTAATCAGTCTGAATGGGACATACATAGAGATGGGGAGTGTATTCAAGGTATGTAACCCACCAACAAATAAAGTGGGAAAAATTAAGGAACTTTTCGGCAAAACCCCTAAATCGAAACCTGGATCCCCACCCCTTCCTTCTGAAAAAAACCCAGGAAACTGAAATACTAAAGCTAAAGCGCCGACCGCTTCAGCACAAGCACTTCAGACGGACAAATAAGCAGCACTTTCGCGTTGTTGCCAACTACCGTAAAATTAAAATCGCTGCTTTGAACCAGTACGAATGGATTTACATCGTTCATAGCACAGTATTTTTTGAAGTCGTGATCTGAGGTGATTATTGTTGAGCACACACTTCGAGTCGTTGAGGGCGATCAACGAGGTAATGACATCTTCGAATTCACAATCACTCTACGAGTTGTAACCTAAGTTGTGTCCCCTTATTTATTCTATACTTGCGGAGTATTAGACTTTGTGCTAAAAACCCTTCTTACGAAGCAGCTCCAATTGAGGTTTGGCTACTAAATGGCACAGAGTTGAGGAGATGTACCACTGCAATCAAATACCCGTCACTTTTTAAGCGAATAAGCCAGGGAGGGATGGCGTGACTTGCTCGATATTCACTAAAGGGTGATGTATTTTCAGGACGATTAAGAAATAGAAATCAACCAAACATCTGAGATCGGCGCTTCTGTCACTGGTGTCTGCTTTTTGAACTCAAGACAGAAGGGACAAGTAGCTCCGATGCACTTATAGGAGTTGATTTCATGAGGTGAGGTGGAGGGAATAAGGTAAGTGGAGGGAAGGTTGCCGTTTAAAATTAATTCTAACATTACTCTAATCGAGGAAGTTGCAGTTATCTCCATTTTTCGACAGGTCTTGGCTCTCATTTTATGTTTAGACGTTGTCGTTTTTGTAACTGTCGACAACACTTTTCGATTCTCAATGAGTTTTTCCATCAAGTCTGCAACTGCAGGTATTTGTTCTGGAGAGTGTTGCACTGAGGCGGAAGTATGTGATAGCGATTGATGCGTGTATCTGTGGAGTGCATTCAACGTTTCTCTACGTGAGTTCCCCTTGGGCATATATGAGAACATGGCGAGCAATGCTCTCACATTCGTCACAATTGCTTTGGTTTCGTTACCTCTATATGTTTTTCAGTCGATATATTATCATTAATACGTTGAAACGAATTCATCTACAGCAGCGCTATTATGTTTACACTTAGATCACATTTGGAATTAACTTACGGTCATATCTCGTGTCCCACGCTCTTCTTTTGTCTGTCCGGTCGACCATTGAGACTGCTTGCATCTGTCTGTTAATCGAGACCGATTCCCAAACGGATATTGCCAACGAATCACCAAACATCCATAGACTTTCTTCACCAGGACATCCAGAGAGGAATTTTCAAGAGGCCCTGTAAAAATTTGAATGTAAGGTGCCTTTTCCATTTAGTAATCGAAATGATAACGTTCTTAGAATGGAAAAGTTAAGCGCTCAAAACGTATTTGGTCATTTGAAAATTATTACCCTGCAGAACGTTATCTAATAAATTGTTTATTCGTTTTCGTTGCTTCTATACAGAAATACATCGTTGATCATCCCTTTTGACCAACTGCACATGTCCAACGAAACTTTCTGCTCTCTCATCTTGTAGTACTCGTATATCCTGCACTTGTGTATGTTACAGCGCAATCCTTAATAAAACACTGGCATTGCGAGTTTTAAAGTTTTTAGGTGTAAAACGTTTTTCACCTGATTTTTGCTCATTGCTGATCCGTTTGCTGATCTACTTATTCAGTTAAATCGTCTGCAGGGAAATATCTTCTATCTCGCATAAACGCGTTTGTTGGGGCAGATGATTCCATATAAAAGTGGAAAATTTCCCGCTCAGGGTGAGCCATGTTTCTATAAACATTCAGGTATTTAAGGTGTATTGATTTTGCGACACTTCAAATGGCACAACAAAAGAGCAGCATTGACGAAAGAGGTGGAAGCCTATAGCCGTCATGAGATCGTGGCAGATGCAAGTGGGGTATGGGGGCCGATTGTTGCATCGAGAATTAGCATTCCAAGTTATGCGCGAGTATCATTCAGCAATAATTCGACAGTTCTGATACCACATTGTCGGGTTGGAGCTTCCGGGAAAAGACCACGAGGCGGCGTTTTCCCTTGATCGGAATTTTGGGTTATATTGGACGGCAAGAGTGGTCGTTGATAAAGACAGCATGGAGTTACAAGATACGTAACCGCTGTGGCCTACATTACTTCCTCATCGTTGCAACGAAACCCAACCGTAGCAGTCTAATATGCGCTGTCATGCTGGTAAAGTGTTACATGTCGTTTTAATTGAACATTCGAATAATAACGGCTTGTGCGATTGCAAGCATTTGTAATCTTCGTTCCGTCCTCAAAGTTGTCCCAAGAAGTACACAAAAAATCCGAGTCCTGCTCATTGCGGAGATTGCTGACACTATTCAAAGTACCACTGCTATAGGGTCATTATTGATGGGAAAGCTTGCTTTCAGATGATATTCCCCTGTATTTTTTCAATGCTTTTAATAGATAATATAAAATTCTTCAAATTGCCTTTTTTGCCTATTTTCTCCCTGTGCCTCACTCCCTCAAAGCTGTTGCTTCTGTGTTATATGAACTTAGTATGGCTCGGGGTCCTGATTCTTCAAGGGGGTAGCAGCCATCGGAGGGGAATCCACCTATCTTTTTGTCCACGTTATCCTCGTCGAATCCTTCCTGTCCTCCGCCCACCCTATCTTCCGATGGACACCTCTAATAAATTGTTTCTTAACTTTTCGTCAGATCTCCACCCTAAAAAATCACTCCCTGACCGGTCCCCTTCCTCCCGCCGACGGCTATCTCACATCACACTACATGAACGTAATCACCGCCATTGGACAAGTTGCAGCATCCAAGTGTACTATTGGACGAGGATGACTTCACTATTGCAATAATTTTCGTGTACATTTTCGAATAAGATGGTCATAGAGTGGCCTAAGCTTACAACTGCAAACGCGCTTGTAAAAACGATTTCATAAAGACACTGCTATGCTTCAGTGGATACCGCACGGAAATCCCGCTGACTTGGGCAGTTTTGACCCTCGTTTTTGAACGACTTCCGCCGATACAGCACTCCCGTATATGAATTGAGTAAGCATGAGATTGATGCTGAGGTTACTCAAATAAAACTTCTATACCTAGGTATTGTATAAGTGGAAATCTTTCGACAGACGCGCACCAACACATATGAACGAGATCGATCACACCATTTACTTGCAGCTATTCACTGATGTTCTATTGTTGAGCGAGCTTTGTCACATTTTACACAACGAAACGTGTGGTGATAGCGTTCGATGGACTTCAGCGCAACCCGTTTAGTTTTTGTATTACGACATCCTGTCTGCGTGTCCCGTTATCTGTGCCTGCCTGTCTCTCTGCCTGCCCACAGCTTCAGATCGTATTACACACACCGCTGGATGATCTTTAGTACTATATGTCGCACTGAACCACCAACTTCAAAAAGAACTGTTGATGCCAAAATCTTATATGTTCAGCATCGGCGGAATCCCTGGATTGCTATGGGTGGTCCGATCACTTCGAATGTTGAAGCATTATTCTAGATATTTTATTTTTGCTGGCAATTTAGGAAGCCGAGTGAGCAGATGGGCGGAATGCAAAAGCACGCATCGTACCAGTGCCTCTAGCGCGCTTTTCTACTTCGTCTATTCTATCCGTCATAGAAGCATTTATCGGTAAAACAGCAGTTCTCATGGTCCATATCACAGTCATCGTGTTTGTTGTAAGCATTCACACGAACGTATGCCCCCTTTATTCACTTAAAGAATGTGCGCTACACGTGCATTGTTCTCCTTGATATGTGTCGATGGGAAGCGAGGGGAATTCAAAACTAGAAAGATATTCCATCGGCTCAAAATCAAATCACGATAGTCAACTTGAAACCCTCAAAGTGTACATGCAAGATGGGTTCAGATGTCCATAACAACAATAGCACAGGAACAACCAGCCATATGATATACCAACAAACCTATGTTTGCAAGGAAATGCGTTATCAGAAGGCAAGAAGAATGATAAACTTTCATAAATGATAAAAAGAAAAATAACTAACACGAGGTAGTGGAGGAAAACAATGAAAACAATGACAACAATCGTATCGTTGAAGAGGCAAAGAAAAATGGTATGGCTGCCACCATGTATCAATCAGTGTAGTCAACAGTGAAGTGAATCTCCACACCATATTTTATCGATTACATAGGGACAATAGACTTTTGAACGAAGAACCGTTCACGACGATACGCGTTTGCCCTACATGGTAGTTATTATCTGAGTGCGAATTGTGCGCAAAGAATAGTGCTTGTTCAGTTAATGGGTCAAAAACGTTATGCATGTGAGTTGCGAAACAACCCCTCCTTACAGTAATACAATGACCGAAAGCTATCGTAATGCCAATGTTACAGGGTGAAAACAACCATCCCCTATGAATTTCTGCAGGTGGTGGAGATTGATGAAGCGAATCCGATAAAGGAATTGAAAGAAATAAGATAGGTACGTCATATTTCATCAAAACTACATAAAATCAACAATTCGTAACGCGTACAAAACCCAAGGCCATATTCGTCTAAACCTGTAAGTCATGCCCATCTAAACTTATAAGCCTTCCAATATTCATGACCTGTTTATCGGTCCATATTATGATCTTTGCTGCTTGTGGATATGGCTATAAAAAATTCATCAACATTATATTAATGAATACCTTTAAGCGGATATGAGATTAATTCAAGCACAAATGGCTTTTATTGCATCGTTTTTAGATGCACAACATAACCACCTCGTCGATCTCTCTCTGAGTTGAAATGCGCTCATTCTAGTTGCATAACACCCACCTCAATTCATCGACGTTTAAACATATCGATCTTTGAATGCGCTCATTCGTTACTGATTTCATCATTGTGTACACTTTCAAGCTTCTGCAATTAATTTATACATTACCTCAATAATCACAACCAACGGGACAATATTCAACCATTTGAAAACACTCTCAATCAAATAAAAGTATTTGCTTAAAAGGGGCTACGAGTTAACTGCGGTTCCAATCGTGGGTCAATGTTGTTCACAGAGAAAGGCTTGACCTGATTCCGCTTCGGAGAGGGTAAAAAGCGACGACCCGACGAGAAGTGAGTTTCAGCTCGTCCCACATCGTATGGATCCAGTATTGCCCTAATCCTGGTCGCGACTTATGACTGAGACTGGGCTTAATCCAAACGTACTTAATAGGAGCTCATTTCAGATCTGTGAAGAAAGCCATCAAAAAATAAATAAATAAATAAAATCTTAATAGCTGACAATACAATTCATTCGAACGAATAGAGCCACAGGAATTTTAAAAAAATCCTTAAACTGCATTTCCACTTTTCAAAGTCAGGATTCGTAAAACGAGACAACCCCTCGCCAAAGAGTTTTCAGAATAAAATTTTCCAACCGTTGATTTCTTTTTTTGTACAACATCCTTTTTATTGGAGGATCGCATCAATCACTTCTATCACTTCTTTCATTAAATCATTTCCATACTTCTCTCCACGAATGCAGTGGTCTCTGTAAATAACTAAAATTAAATAAGTAAGAAATAAAGCACAAATAAGTTAACCACTAATACATACAAAAATCTTCATAAAATAGCCAAAAAATGCGATAGTGTCATGTAAATAAATGGAGGATATGGAGCTATTTCCACACTTGATGACCGCACTATTCCAAGAGAAACTTTCGACAAGCGAAGAGGTATTACCAACAAAGGACTATAAAGCAGTTTCACCAACGAATAGCACCTCTTCCCTTATCTTTCCCCTCTTTTAGCAATTACTGGACGATAAGTCATTAGCAACTTTTCAAAAGGGAGTTTTTTTTCGACAAACTGAACAATTAGCGCATCCACACTGTTCACATAAAACCTACAACGCCCTTTATTAACCCATGGCGGCAAGAAAATACACAAAGTTTACCTTGTACACAGTTGAATGAAGTGAGAGGGAGGAAAGGGAGGGAAGGGAGATAGGTGAGAGGGGGTGGAGGATCATAGCGTTCACACCTCAGTGGAATTTTTGACAATCGAATCACAAAGCAGTGAGCCAAGCACTAGATTTTCGCGGTGCACATAAACACGATCCTTGCCGATCACAATCAATACAAGTTTCTTCTTGGAGAGCGTTTGCGCGCAGAACTTGCTCTGAAAATTCCGATATCAGTACCACATAAACCATGAGGAAAACAAAATTTTAAGACCATTATAGTGAAACGCATACAGAGAACACATAAAAATGAGATAGGTAGACAATAAGATAGGTTAAAGTTGCATTAACGCACTCTTCTATGTGAGTTCGTAATTCAAATTCACTACCTCCCAAGTGTATCACCGGTTTTGATGTATGCAAAGCCAGCACAGGAACACAAATGCGATTAGAATACTCGAATATTTCTTTCTTGCTCTACTACTCGAATATTTCTTTCTTGCTCTACTACTCGAATATTTCTTTCTTGCTCTACTACTCGAATATTTCTTTCTTGCCCTACTACTCGAATATTTCTTTCTTGCTCTGCTCAGACTTCCCTCTAGCACTCCACTTCTTCTAGCATTCTAGCAAGCGCTGCGGTCACTTCAACGATACGCACTTCACTGTATTGAAAAATCGAACTTAAAATCATCACTCTTTCAGAGAACTCCAACTTCGTGAATCTTACCAAAGCCTTTCATAGCCACAAACTTCTAAACAGAAGACCGCTTCGTTGTGTCGCATTTCTATTTCTAATCTTAAGCGTCTTCGTAAAATGTCATTGATAAGGGTTTATTTAAAATAAAAATAAAAAACAAACGGAAAATATGTCACTGATGCTTTCTCTTTCGGTTTAATACAGCAAAATTACATTCGATTCAATTAATCAGTCAGACCTAAAGTGCAACTGTATGAGTTGCTTAAATATATGAAAGATCATAATTTCAAATCAATGAACCCTCATCGTACCAAAAAAAGTGCAGCCACAACTGTCTCAGAATGTAGACATTCTTCTAAAAATCGAAACGTGCAGACAGTCGAACAGATAAAGTAAAAGTAGTAAAAATAAACGGAACTATCCTCTGCTTCCTAGCTCAGAATACCGTAACTCAAAGATTGCCACAGTCGGATAGGATTTACCTTCCACCAGTCAAGAAAACATTTCGGTAACTTATTCATAAAGATAATCGAAGCATACGTAACATATGAATAATTTGAAAGCACCGCACATCTCATCTAGTTATGTAGCAAACGACATCGGTTCCATTAATAAAATTTTTTTATTAAGGGAGAGAGAGGGGAAGAGGAGTCGCTGACTAGATAGTTCACAAATGAAATAAGAATGGAAGTTCGTTGAAAGAAGAAGAGGAAGAAGTAGAAACTGTAACTCCAAATAGCTCAAAGTCAGCCTAGAAGATCGAGGAAAATATTCCATAAACGTGGATAATCTATCCCAATGTCGATAAACGTTCCATAAGCAACGAGCCTCCCTTTGTTTAAATGTTGCATGGGATTACTTTGAGATTTTTGTATCACATGAGCTAGTAATCGTAAAATGGCTAACAACATTTAAAAAGACTAAGAAATATTGAATTAAAATCTAGACAGCAAACACAGTTCATATAAATAAATAATGGAAATAACATTAAAAAGTATTACATAAAGGAATTAAGAGCCCACCTTGGGGATAAGCTGAAGAGAAGGTGACGGCGTCTCTAAAGAATTAGTGATTCGCAACTCAATGCTGCACATCGACGACGATAATGTGGCCGGTGACCGTGAGAATCGCATCTGTACGCCGATATCCAACAACCAATCATTTTCGTTCAATAACGTTCTGTAGGCTGTTTCAACGTATCTCGCAGATGTGGTGTTATAAACCGAAATAGTAGACATTGGATCGAAGTTGAGATCTAATAGCATATCTAAATTTCCAGATGGCCTGAAAATAACCTAAAAAATATTAGATATCAAGCTATTTTATATTCGGGAGAGTTGCAAAACTTTTGAATATGAATGCGCAACACTTGATGCACTGCCAACATATAACGATTCAACAAACTGCTCCTTGTTACCGTCATAAACTTCACTTTAACTTGTCAATTAAAACAAACTGACTTCCCAGAACTCTGAATGTTTAATAGCCAATCATCAGAATTCCTAAGCTGTAAACTTCTACGCGGATTAGTGAAGTGAGAAAAAAAACGTGTAGAACAAGCATCTCCTAAGTGAGACTTTATATCAATATCCCAGTGCAAATATAATATCGTTTTCCTGAGATGACGCAAACGAGAATAAAATAAACCTATGCTATTTTATAGTCGAAAATAAACCATTCCCAATTCTTCAGAAACATCACAACATCACCTTTTATTCCATTTTTAGAACGAAATTCACCAACCAATCACTGACTCAAAGGGACAACTTACTCCTTCCCTTTCAATTTTGGCGCAACGAAAGGTACTTTCCTTGAAAGTGACCTAAGCAGTAACGAAGCAAACAGTAGATAAAAGGCTTACTTTTCAGAAATTGGTGCAGGTTGCGCTTTTATCGGCTCTCCTTTATTATTTCTTTCAACTTCTTTTCCCTCTTCTTCTCCTCCTTCTTCTTCGTCTTCTTATTCCTCTTCTTCCTCATCTTCTTCTTCGTCACTCTACAAGGTTATTTGCCAGTAAACGTACTTGAGTACAGGTAAAAAGAAAACGACGTTCGTGCCAATAATAGCAAATTTTTTAATCAGGATGCCAATAAATAATAGCAACAAAATTCATCGATAAACTCTTGCAAACTGCGAGTGAAATGTCTGTAATAACGTCAACGCAATCGAACGAGCAACATCGAATGCGAGAGTCGCGCACATTCAAGATGGCCGAGAGCCATCGATATGGCAAATAAAAAACCTATTCGATGATGGAAAAAAATTTACGCTCCTAGAGATCTCTAATTGAATGAATTTGTTACGCTCCTATAGATTTCTTACTTATCAGTGTAATTAAAAATTATCTAAATCTATACGTGTTACTATATCCGCTTTACTATATCAAATTGTTATAATGCAAATACTTATTGTAGATGAATATAAGGATGGATATTAGCTGAGGGGTGTTAAAAGATGTACCTGGAGGTGCTCCGTGCATAATAAAAAGAATAATCATACAAACACCTCAGTGCGAGTTGTACAGCTACACATCCCATGAAAAAGTGCTCATATCGATATATGTATACTACAATAGACATGACTTCTGATCTTGTAATTACAAAATTAACTAAAATTAGTTTTAAATGCCACAAAATAGACTCGAAGGAAATGAGTTGGCATATATTTCCATCGAAAAAATTGAAGAGAAATTTTTGTTTTTGAAACGTTGTCGAAAATTTTGGGATTTTATAAATTTTATTGCTCTCAGCAAACGCTCACTGTAGCGGCGATATATTCAGCTTCTCTAATTTTCCGCTGAGTTACCTCTAAATTTTCTATTATAACACAATGGGATTTTAACCACATAAAGTTATATTAAGAATGCATACAATCGTTGAGCGCAATAAATTATAAATTATGACTCATAGCCACAATTGTCAGTAATCAGCTTTATCCTAAAGATTACTCGCTTTTTTAAATAGGTCCCCTTTCCCAGCATTAATCTATCATAATTTAAATTCAAAAAAGTATCCTTTTCCAGTATTGAATTCTTCCTATAAAAATTAAAATAAACAAAAAACAAGATTACAGCGCATGTATATCCACGCAGCGGCACTACATTGGAGCAAATGCATATAGTGCAAATATCGGAAGTGTTTACTCATGTGAGCGCCGAATTTAGCTGTATTTCCGTACACTGCTTATAGGAAAAAGCAAGCCATGTACCAGGTTCGTCGAGCATATTGCTGCAATGTTGACGAGAACGACATTTTGCACCTCACGAGGACCACGTAGTATCCGAACCAGTGCCTTTGATATAATGGACACTTGCGCCGCAGGTGCACAATGATGGAGTAATCGAGCGACAGCCATCACAACCGCACAATTGTCACTCTGTAGCAAAGGTCGACAAGATGAGAGAAACAACGATAGATCTGGATGAACCTTAACGGTTGGGGCCACAAACTGACTACGAGCACAACGCGTCAAAATAAAAAACCTATTCGATGATGGAAAAAAATTTACGCTCCTAGAGATCTCTAATTGAATGAATTTGTTACGCTCCTATAGATTTCTTACTTATCAGTGTAATTAAAAATTATCTAAATCTATACGTGTTACTATATCCGCTTTACTATATCAAATTGTTATAATGCAAATACTTATTGTAGATGAATATAAGGATGGATATTAGCTGAGGGGTGTTAAAAGATGTACCTGGAGGTGCTCCGTGCATAATAAAAAGAATAATCATACAAACACCTCAGTGCGAGTTGTACAGCTACACATCCCATGAAAAAGTGCTCATATCGATATATGTATAATACAATAGACATGACTTCTGATCTTGTAATTACAAAATTAACTAAAATTAGTTTTAAATGCCACAAAATAGACTCGAAGGAAATGAGTTGGCATATATTTCCATCGAAAAAATTGAAGAGAAATTTTTGTTTTTGAAACGTTGTCGAAAATTTTGGGATTTTATAAATTTTATTGCTCTCAGCAAACGCTCACTGTAGCGGCGATATATTCAGCTTCTCTAATTTTCCGCTGAGTTACCTCTAAATTTTCTATTATAACACAATGGGATTTTAACCACATAAAGTTATATTAAGAATGCATACAATCGTTGAGCGCAATAAATTATAAATTATGACTCATAGCCACAATTGTCAGTAATCAGCTTTATCCTAAAGATTACTCGCTTTTTTAAATAGGTCCCCTTTCCCAGCATTAATCTATCATAATTTAAATTCAAAAAAGTATCCTTTTCCAGTATTGAATTCTTCCTATAAAAATTAAAATAAACAAAAAACAAGATTACAGCGCATGTATATCCACGCAGCGGCACTACATTGGAGCAAATGCATATAGTGCAAATATCGGAAGTGTTTACTCATGTGAGCGCCGAATTTAGCTGTATTTCCGTACACTGCTTATAGGAAAAAGCAAGCCATGTACCAGGTTCGTCGAGCATATTGCTGCAATGTTGACGAGAACGACATTTTGCACCTCACGAGGACCACGTAGTATCCGAACCAGTGCCTTTGATATAATGGACACTTGCGCCGCAGGTGCACAATGATGGAGTAATCGAGCGACAGCCATCACAACCGCACAATTGTCACTCTGTAGCAAAGGTCGACAAGATGAGAGAAACAACGATAGATCTGGATGAAGCTTAACGGTTGGGGCCACAAACTGACTACGAGCACAACGCGTCAACAGACCGATCATCACCACTTGACCCCACTCATCAACATCAGCCAACGNTATATATATATATATATATGCCGCATGAGATTAAAAACAATGTTCCCTAATTATAGCACTCATCAGACCTATTTGTTTGTTTCATATAATGGCAATAACTGCTAAAAATCGCTATCAAATAAAGTTGAAGTTGCTAAATAGAACATAAATATCTCCATATAAAAGCACACCTTGCACAATGATCGGTAATGTGTATGCAAGAGGTCGATACGATCGGGACACGTTTCTTCAAACGCATACACAGCACTTCCCAGCACCAGCGTCCGCTTATCTCCCAGCTGATAGTCAATACACTCGAAGAGCTCGCCCTGAAGGCCCTCCTCGAGCGCGTATAACTTCGGAATCGCATGAGCCGCCACCTAAACTTGGGTAAGTCAAGTTTGAGCTCATCATCGCATCCAAACCTCTTATACCGAGGTCCCAATTTCTGAATAAACACATCGAGACAGTCTATCCTCATCCCTTACCTTCATGGTGGACACAATCACTACGCTTGGGAAGAGCTGCCAAGAGGTATAACGTTACTGCGTTGTTTGTGTTCAACATATCCACACATGCTAACTTTCTTATCACTACAAACTCACCAACGAAGATCGTCGTTAAAAACTTACCAACGAAGTAACTCGACTATCAGACTCATAAATACTCTAGAAATGGACAACATGCAACACCCACGTTAATATTGTGTGATCACCACATCAATGCCCTGCTTGCATCTGGCTGACACAAGGACCCCTATTAGGCCTTCCTCTATAGAAACCTCTCCTTTCTTTTGCCACCCACCTCAACGATACCTTGCCTCCTCGGCGAGAAACTGTGATAAAATTTGCTCATTTTTTGTGCTGCTTCCTTCCTAAAAAATTACATCTTATTGATCCGAACAGGATTGTATATAAAGTGCTAAAAGATGACGGCGAAGAATAGGGTGACGCTTCCTCTGTCACTGCAAGTAGCGAAAATGCGATTGAAGAAATTCCCCAATTCCATGGAAAAAACTGCAATTTTCTGGAACGATGAACATAATATGCGAATCTCTTCTTTGAACTTGAAAACTGACTGAATGAGAGAGAATCGAGTACAAACCGAACAGCTCCAATCCACCACTTTTCTTAATCTCTCAAGATGTGGAAGTTGTCCTCTAAAAAATTATCCTTCCTATCACTAGCAAATATAAGATATGAGCCTTGCAGAATCGTAATTGCTCCCTTACCGCCATCTTTGTCTCACAATTCCAAAAATGATAGAAATGTTCATCAACTAGGAACTATAAAATAAAATTTGTGAACGACCGTCACTAACTCGATACAATGAAGAACTTACCTTCCGTACGTAGGCTGACATATCGCGAACAGATTCACGGATCGCTAGAAGCATTATAGGTGCGATCATAGGTACACGTATACTTGATAACATTCGTAGAACACTTGCCCGAATCAGTTGGTTTGGATCCTCAACAAAACAAACATTGATTAAAAATATACACCATACGCGAAGTGGCGCATCTCAAAAGCCGCCAGCAATGACCTCATAAAACATAACAAGAGAAATGAAACTGTAAATTACGACGAGAGTTTTTCTATTAAAACAACTGCGAGAATATTGTAACAGCTTCTTTATTCATAAAATATCAAAAGAAGATAATTTAACGAAGACAATCAAGCAACTGTCTTTGCCTTTGATATAAGAAATTACCTCGACCTTAACCACTAAAAGTCAGAGGCATAACGATACCATTCTTCTAGTCTGACATACTTATTGAAAACAATTTCCAGTGAAAAAATCAGTGCACATAAACAAATAGTGGTGAAAATGTCCCTGAACGCAACAGAAAAATTTCCTACAATTCCTTCCAGAAAGAAAAATTTTTTTAAAGTTTTTAAGCGCTTCTCTCTGCAGTGCGATCCCCCAAGCTAAAGTTGCGCTACCACACCTATTATGAGTTGATAGTTCGCCCCAGCGGTAACAAACTTGGTGTTTCTGTATGAGTATCATGTAGACTGCTTTTATGAGCAAATGACGACCTTTGACCTTTCATCTACCACTTTAGTAAAAGGTGTAAGATTGAAACGAATCAACCAACCTTGAGTGCGCGTTGAAACGTGTTAATCGAAAGCAACGCAAGATCTTGTTGTTCTTCTGCGTGCCTTATCAAATACACGCATACCAATTTTTTCAACTGAAAATATTGCAGATGTTCTTAGTAGAACAAACAGAAAATTTCATTTAAAGTTAAATATGAAATATCTATGAATTGAGTGTGTCAAAACTTAAGCCGATGCATAATGTATCGCTTCAAATATATCTCATTACTTAACTTAGATTGAGACAATTCAAATTCTTCGCAAGCCTTGATAAGTAGTTAGCACCCAGCCAAGTGATTGCTCGAAATCACTGCAAATATAACTTTAAACTAATTGGACTATATAAATAAACATGTGCAGCTGCTCGAAAAAGTCCACAGAAACAGTGCTTTGCTAAGGTGCCTCGTTTTGTATCACAACCCCAATCGATTCCACTCGAATAAAAGCAACGAACACCATTCATTCGCCTTTCCCCCACTTCCTCAAAAACAAGGCTTCATTCCTGCAAATGGAAAGAAAATGAAAACTTTTGTAATAAAATCCAAGACTGAATCATGCACCTTCATCTAACAAGATATGGCAACAAGGAATGTGGCATGGCTATGGCAAAATGTTTTTTTTAGAATATACACCTTCAGCCAATTTGACTGCACCTCTTAGAAAATGCACTAATATCACATGCTGAAATAAGAGCTAGAAAAGGGACGAAAAGAAGAATAATAGAAAAGAACTAAACCTCGAGATCCTTTGCAGTGACATTTTTGACAACCGCCGTAAACAGTTCCGATACATCGCGACCCTTTGCCACCAACTTAATCAACATTTTTCAATCAAGAGATGCATTTCAATGACAAATGCTTCGTCTACTCTTCAAAAAAGTCACTTCAAATGATTTTTCTTTGCCTTCGAATTAAATACAATCATACAACAAAGAAGTCTTAAATCTGCTTGTNAACATCGCCTTTAAATCGGCAAAACGTCTGAAAATCATTTACAGATATAAATTCATGAAAAAAGAATAAACTCTGAGAGAGTTATTTATGTAAAATTCTTATTTATTAAAAATCACTGCAATACTTTTTACACTGTGTAATTTCTAGAATATAGACTCGCGATGACGACAGTGTTCTTGATGAATGATTCTGAATTTTTGTTGATAAATGAAATACAAAGTGAGATTTTCAAATAACCAAATTAACGCTATCGCACTATCTTCCAACATTTGATGCATCTGCTCAACTATCGCATACTTCAAACAGTATGAACGAATAATTCTAAACTGCTCCCTCCCCGTTATCCCTGTATCGTCAACAGCTGAATATTTAGCGAGAAAAACAAGCAATAGGTGAATAGATCCCTTACGTTTTACTATCTACGATGGCATCACCTTCGGCGATCTCAACCTCGGCATTCGTCAATCCTTCGGCGAAGCTCGACATCTTCCTTGCGCTGAGACCCCACAACGAAAACAATTTGCAACAACCCCAACAGGTGCCAAATTCGCGTCCTCAATCCTGAAAATTGATATCATCTCACCAATGGGCTATCTAAGCGATAAAAGCAATGTTTTAGTGGCACTTTACCTATATTCAACAAACCTCATGCTACAGATGCAATTCAGTGATTGCTTAGAAATGTCGAAATATTCCACCTTACCAAAATTCTTTCACTTCCTAAAAATATTTATCATAACTAAGAGACATCCCCAGGAACACTCTGCATCAAGTTTTAATAAAAATTACACCAGCAGTCACCTCCCGCTTTCCATACATTACCACCTGGTACTCTGTCTCACACCTGTTTACTTTCCAAAAGTCACTAACGCGACATATTCAGGGAAAAAAATCCATTCAAAGTCAACTTATACGCATGCACACCATTTGCTACTGGTAACATGGCCGACGAAATTGAAAGTGATTAAGCTGCTCTGCCGCCTCCTTTAACTTACAACGAGTAGATGCCCAAAAAATTGCACGATCCTCATCAGAAAGCCACAAGAATCCGACACCCCTTTAGGCGCATTCATAAATGACGTTTTCGATCTTGGACCATTGTAAGGCGATTTGTGAACATCTTAGCAGCGCCCCCCTTTATCCTCTAGCTAACACTCATCTCACCTGTTAGACCTCACCGACACCGATGCTTAGTAACCACTAGTGAATGAAATTAGCAATTCGCTTGTCTTTAAGATTTTCCAAGGTTTCCCCAAGATACCTATTAAAGCAGAGGTTATTTCTAATCATCTATTAACCAGTGAGGTTTATTTGTGGTAAACGCATTCTTGTAAAGACAATATGGGTAATATTGTTTTGAAGGTATAATCAAACCTGACCTGTGATAACATTATGCATAAGAAGAACCACAAGTAGTTTACATATCCGATTGCTTTTAGTAGCGTACAAATAAAAAACCAAACCTCGTTCGGTATGATGCCAACACCGTTCACAAATACAAATAGAAGTGGAAATAAAACCATCCAACGACAAGCAGAGGGAAGTGCCAAGTTAAATTTTCTTTTATCGCCTCAAAGAAAATTACCATCAAATATTGACAGTCAATTTATGTATTTATACATCCATCAATAACAAATGACTTCAATACATAGTATCACCTTATAAGAAACCTCATCGAAAATAAACAAACAAAACAACAAAAATACATTCGATAAACACAAATATACAAACAGCCGACATCAATAATGAAACAATCTGAAGCATTTAAAATGAAACCGAAAAGATAAAAAACGAAACGGGAGAAATAACCGCAAATCTTTATTCCGCCATTGACACATGCCTTAATTTACCCATCTTTTTCTTTTCACCTCATATTTTAAGGCAAGGAACAATTCACAACAACTCACTCCAATAGCACCTTCATTCTACAACATTCAGAAGCACTTATAATGGCATTCACCATTTCGGAACAAAACAGCTGCTAAACATTGCTAAATAAAAAAGAGTAATTACAATGCGGCCATATTTGTTCACGTCGCTTAACTATACTCTTCCTATCCGAGCCATCTCGAAAGACATTTACGTGTCCATGCAGGGGTGCAAGTTTGTGTCGACAGAAGATATTACCCTCAAAGGTTACCAATTCCCAATCATCCAGGGCATACCCCCTGCAATATGGCATCTTTCCATCCCACAAAAATTAGGCGCGACATTGAACTGCTCACACCTAACAAACAGTTGTTTAGCAACTCAGATCACGTTTATTTATCTCATATGATTGCTCACCAGTATTATCGATGTGCCTCTAGCGATGAGTCGACTGGCCAAAATTCTGAATTTATGGCCAGTAAATTTCGTTCACTGTCCAAACGCTCCAAGACCAAGCACCAAATTCCAGCGTGTGAAACTTAAACCGACGATTGGAGTCTGCTTCGTAGCGTGAACATATGAAAGTCGCTGGAATTTATTCTGCAATCATATTTTTGCATCATTGTTAATCTCTTCGAGAGAAAGAGAAACGGAAAGATGTAGAGGCAGAAGGAAGCAAAAAAATGCAAGTATCAGTGAGTGCTTAAAGCCGAACATTTCAGCATGGAACCAGTGAAACAGGTTACCTACCCACTGAGATAAGCTCTCAGATCTCCACCCTTTTCCGAGAAAAAACACATCAACTATAAGTGCGAAAACTTTAGAGTTTCATTACTTCCTACTAGCGGCAATGTGCAAAATGCTGTTGGATGAATATATTTTGTTGCATGGGAATATTCAGATTATAAAATGCATCAACTCTGAACTTAAATAACAACCTACAGGACCTTCAAAGAATACTTTAACACAAGCTCTATTATTCGATCGGCTGACATTATGTTTCAAGTAGCCTCGGTCAAAGAAACCCTCCTAAGCATTCTCCCTATCTCCCCCCGCCCCCTTCTTTTCCCTTCCACTACTTCGAAGAGGACAGAGAAAGTGCAATATAAAATGGCCAAGCTAATATTTAAAGTGAAGATAACTTACTTTGGATCATTGGATAGCTGCTGTTGCGAGGTAGCATGCGCAGTCACCGAGTCCAACGAATGGGATGAGAGACCGCACCCATATCCCAAATCACCGAAGACCCATCGGCGTCTACGGAGGCAGGGTAACGATCGCATGGAGATGCCTAAATATACACCTTTGATTTGAAAGAGTAGCTTCTGAAGTGGATAAGAGAAATGCACTTGGCAAGTGGGCTGTTAGCTTATTAGAAGCAGTGGTGTAACAGCATGTCAACATAGATTTCATCAAGATTAATAATGTTTTTATAGCAATTCTTAGAAATATATTACACTGCGCACAACGTATGACATATTTTCCTTGTCTAGAATTAAACTATATTGTCTCTACACCTCCAATTTGAATTTACGTCATACTTTCACGTTCCTCTGGCCTAAGTCATTAACATCGCACCACAAGATAGGCCAATTCGAACCCAAAACTTCAGTTATATTTTTTAAATTAATAAGAAAGGTTTGATCAAATGGAGCAGTGAGGATAGCGGTTGATCAAATACACGACAGCATTCTCCTACATATCTAACGCGTCTCTTTTTATGAGATTAGCAGAAACGGTTCCCACCAGATAAAATTTCGCACGGCAAAATATTGCTTATGAATATAACAAATAGTTCGTAAAAAAATGCCGCAAGCAAATCTGATATCTGCTAAATCAAATGGTAGGAAGCGAACCTTCGAAGGGTATGGTGTGCGGCTCGCACTTTTACCTTATTGGTAAAAGTGCTCACCAGATGAGCCAATTACCCTAGTATACGAAAAACTATGGCGAAATGCCTACTGGATCGGTTTTCCCAAAACCGCATCACCAGGATACCCCCGAACATTCTCCATGGCTGTCAGCCACTGAAAATCATCCTTTCACATCATAAAGCTGTGCTCACCTTGACGCCTCTTACCGGTCCCTTATGAGAGGAGAACGTTCGTACGCATGCACCGAGAGAACATCCCATACGCGATCATATCGGTCGTCACTGCCTCCAATATTATAGTTGCAGTTCCGTTGGAAATCTATACACGATATGTCGGATAATGCCCTTCAATCTGGCTTTAACCAATCTAAAAAACGAAAGAACCTCGCCTATTCTTGTGAAAATGAGCCAAGTTCGTAGGATCTATCACCACTCCCTTCCATCTCGGAACCGATGTCGCCAACAACATTTCAACTATTACTAATCTTTTCCTCTACTTCCCTTGCAAATGCAAGAACAGGTTACAAACACTTTGCTTTCAAAAAAAAAAATCTTCAGTCCCACTAAAATCCCATAATTTTGCCCGTTTTTCTATGACACTGGCAATTCTACTCTCATTGAGGGGAAATCCTCCCTGTCCTTAAGGCTAATAAATAAGTTAAAAATGATGTATGAACAAACTAAAAACAAGCCTCTTTCATAGATAACACGAACTGCTTTACTGCGCCTACTGTTGAAGAGCAAAACATTTCAATTCTGGTCAGCATGCCCCGTAGATAACTCAATGACGCACCCCAACAGCTTATGGTGCTCTCGACATAAACCTTTCCTCATTCTACAACTGCACTGTTGTCAAATACTGCGACGTAAATGAAAGTAAACTGTCATTGATGAAAGCAAACGGTTATAAACGGCCAAGTAGAAGCGTTCATAAAATGCATCACCGTAGTATCATAATCGTCATAAGTAGAATCGTCATAACTAGACCTCTCAAAAATCTGTGCATAGTCTATTCACCTCGAACACACAATAACCTGCAGATAGATAAGGTGCAAAAAAGGAAAAGCACGTACCTGCCAAACTGGTAATATTTGTCCGTAAACGACGACGTTGCTTCGCGTTGCAATATTCCAAAGAGGAGCGGTCGCATCCGACGACGACGATAATAACACACGTTCGTCTGGTGAGAAGCTTACTGAGCAAACAGATTTCGTGTGACCCTGCAAGCAATTAATTGGATGGATGGCAAAAACTATTTTATCAATATTTCAATAAAAACCGACGGATAAAAAAGTGAACCAACAAATCTCACCCCATAAATCTTTTAAGCAGCAATTTTTAACATAACCGACGAAAAGATATCCCACAAAATAAATGCACTATCAGTGCTCATTACGTGCCAACAAAAAAAAAACGAGAAATACGTGTGATGAGCACTTTACCTTACTTGCTCTCATTTCATTCACTTCAAAAGTTCACGTCATTTCAAACATTCATAAAATTTAGTCACACTTCGTGATAAACGGTTGTCTAACACAAATGAGTTTTTACAAGGAAAAATAAAGCTTAAGATGTTTAAAAAATAAAGCTTTTATAATATACCACAGATCATGTAAATATCCCTCAGTGGGCAATACCACATGCGGAGAAGCGAACAATGTGCACAACACAAACAATACCACAACGTAGGAGATGAAGCCAGAGAGGGGGAAGGGGGAGTGCTGAAAGAATTGTTGTCTGAAACCATTTTCAGAAATATAAAAGAACTAAAATAATGAAATAAGATACCTGAAAAGTCAGTTGCGTGGCTGATGGCTGTCAGCCACTGAAAATCATCCTTTCACATCATAAAGCTGTGCTCACCTTGACGCCTCTTACCGGTCCCTTATGAGAGGAGAACGTTCGTACGCATGCACCGAGAGAACATCCCATACGCGATCATATCGGTCGTCACTGCCTCCAATATTATAGTTGCAGTTCCGTTGGAAATCTATACACGATATGTCGGATAATGCCCTTCAATCTGGCTTTAACCAATCTAAAAAACGAAAGAACCTCGCCTATTCTTGTGAAAATGAGCCAAGTTCGTAGGATCTATCACCACTCCCTTCCATCTCGGAACCGATGTCGCCAACAACATTTCAACTATTACTAATCTTTTCCTCTACTTCCCTTGCAAATGCAAGAACAGGTTACAAACACTTTGCTTTCAAAAAAAAAAAATCTTCAGTCCCACTAAAATCCCATAATTTTGCCCGTTTTTCTATGACACTGGCAATTCTACTCTCATTGAGGGGAAATCCTCCCTGTCCTTAAGGCTAATAAATAAGTTAAAAATGATGTATGAACAAACTAAAAACAAGCCTCTTTCATAGATAACACGAACTGCTTTACTGCGCCTACTGTTGAAGAGCAAAACATTTCAATTCTGGTCAGCATGCCCCGTAGATAACTCAATGACGCACCCCAACAGCTTATGGTGCTCTCGACATAAACCTTTCCTCATTCTACAACTGCACTGTTGTCAAATACTGCGACGTAAATGAAAGTAAACTGTCATTGATGAAAGCAAACGGTTATAAACGGCCAAGTAGAAGCGTTCATAAAATGCATCACCGTAGTATCATAATCGTCATAAGTAGAATCGTCATAACTAGACCTCTCAAAAATCTGTGCATAGTCTATTCACCTCGAACACACAATAACCTGCAGATAGATAAGGTGCAAAAAAGGAAAAGCACGTACCTGCCAAACTGGTAATATTTGTCCGTAAACGACGACGTTGCTTCGCGTTGCAATATTCCAAAGAGGAGCGGTCGCATCCGACGACGACGATAATAACACACGTTCGTCTGGTGAGAAGCTTACTGAGCAAACAGATTTCGTGTGACCCTGCAAGCAATTAATTGGATGGATGGCAAAAACTATTTTATCAATATTTCAATAAAAACCGACGGATAAAAAAGTGAACCAACAAATCTCACCCCATAAATCTTTTAAGCAGCAATTTTTAACATAACCGACGAAAAGATATCCCACAAAATAAATGCACTATCAGTGCTCATTACGTGCCAACAAAAAAAAAACGAGAAATACGTGTGATGAGCACTTTACCTTACTTGCTCTCATTTCATTCACTTCAAAAGTTCACGTCATTTCAAACATTCATAAAATTTAGTCACACTTCGTGATAAACGGTTGTCTAACACAAATGAGTTTTTACAAGGAAAAATAAAGCTTAAGATGTTTAAAAAATAAAGCTTTTATAATATACCACAGATCATGTAAATATCCCTCAGTGGGCAATACCACATGCGGAGAAGCGAACAATGTGCACAACACAAACAATACCACAACGTAGGAGATGAAGCCAGAGAGGGGGAAGGGGGAGTGCTGAAAGAATTGTTGTCTGAAACCATTTTCAGAAATATAAAAGAACTAAAATAATGAAATAAGATACCTGAAAAGTCAGTTGCGTGGCTGCCTGTGACTCATCATAAACCTGTTCGAATATATCGTCGGCCTCTTGGTCAAGCGCCTCGAGTTGTTCCATTTTCTTTAGAGGACAGAACTTCTCCTCGTTCAAGCAGTGTACCTGAACTAATAATTTAGTTCAAGCAGTTCTTCCAATTTCACATTTCTAACTTATAGCAGTTGGTAGAGTAAGTCACACAGTTAGCTAATTGGAGAAAATGGTCGGATTGTGGGATGAATTGTTTCTATCGAAGATAAGTCCAGGGTGACATTTAACCCGTATGCAAAGAGTCTCAACGAACGAGGCAGTTTCCTTTCTAAAAGCACCAAGATGGAAAATGGGCAATTTCCGCTCACCATATGAGCTAAGAAAATAATGACAATTTTTAACAACATATGCTTCTTCCTGCTGCAACCCGTGAACTCTTTTCTTCGAGTTTTCAGGAGTTATTAAAGCCATCTGATGTAGTAACTTTTTGCTGATGTTCAACCTTGTTTTCATTTTCTCTCTAGGATACCTCGACATAAGTGTTATAATGATGACCCTCCCCATTAGATTCCATCATTAAAAACCGACTGACCTGAACGATGGAGTTCCCATATCCAACAGCAAGACAAGCGCTGTTGTCTGAAAAATCGACTGCGGTGAGATCGCCACTTGCGTTGAGTGCAGTATACAGAAACACCGATGGCGCTGATTCTGCTGATATACGCACCTTCTTCGTCGATTCCTTCACCATCGATCGTCGATCATTCCTTAAGACATTCGAATTATTTCCCTCAAACCCAATACCTTTTTTGGGGAGCTGAACGAGAACTGACTGCGGCGTGATCGTCGCAAAGAGGCCAGCTTTTATCATCACCTTCCTACCCCCTCGATGGTACGTCTGTTACCGATGTTTCCAACTAAACTGTATCAAGTGCAATGATAGACAAGATGAAATATCTGGAAGAGAATCGATTTAGATTCACTGTTCAGTCCAAGAAGCATCTCCCTCATCACCCATAGTTAACATCTGCCTCTTTCATCCCCTTCACTCTAACCACCTCTTCCTCCCCCCCCCNAAAAAAAAAAAAAGAAAGAAAGGAGAGAGACGTCAAACACAGTTGATCACACTGTTTGATCGCTTGCACAGCAGACTACATCAGTATCGTATTGACTGATTTAAAATGCTTGCAGTGCATTAATGTTGCTTGTTTTGACCGAATTGATTTTTGGTATCGGTCAAACTTGAGGGTGTTAAATAAAGAAGCAATAAGAATAAAGCTCCGAATAGGTTGTATGCAGATGGACTTACTAGAGTATCGAACCTAAGTGAATCGTCGTCATATGAGCCGACTATTCGTTCATGACGATGGCACTCACCCCCTAGCTTACACTTAAGTTTACACTATAAAGTGTCGTAAAGAGGATGAAATGAACTGATGCGATTATATGAGTCACTTACAATGCTGCAAGTGGTATGCGGTCGGGAGCTGCTCCATTCGCATCTTTCTTTTTACTGTCACTCCGGTCTTTGCCTTTCGGTCGCTTCCTCTCCACTCCCAACTGATTCGATAGATCCTCTTTCATTGTTCCATAAAACATTTTGTGTTTTCGATCTAAAATTAATCACTTTCATGAATGGATTAGCAACATTCATGTGATTATATGTGACATCAATTTGAATGGATTACTAATTTAGAAATTTGAAGCAAAATGAGCAAACAAAATCATAAATCAATGGAAACCAAAAGTCGATATCTATGAAAATGAGACAGAAATAAAGAAGAGAGGATGAAAAATAAAAATTTATGTAATGAATCTTGTCAAATAAACTTAATAATGATGAACAAAAAATAGGCAAACCATTCTATGCTTCAATATTATATAAATCGATGCAGTGAAAGACTTCTTCGAATGATCAAAATTCAGGAAGTTTCGTGCGATATAAAACATCGACATTTTTGAGGTATAATTTTATGCAACTAATTTTGGGGGATTTTTTTAAAATTTTCGGCTATCTGACACAGAAATGGTACTCATGCGCAGATTTTAGCACTAAAATAGAGTATTGAAGGAGAATAAAAGTGAAAGGACCTTGTTTGCTGATTTGCCCAATAATTCCGTCGAGGTTTGCCTCCACTGCCGCCTTTGTTCGCGTTCCATCTACCGCTGCAATTAACACAAACCCTTAAGATTTGAAGCAGCAAAGGGAAAAAAGACACCACAGTATGACATAACAACATAATACAAATAATATAACAGTAATGAATACAACGATAATAACATTACAGCGGTTTTAGAGGAAAAATTTATTATTTCATTCAGTGCACCTATAATTTAGAACCCATCAACGGGACAGCACTAGTGTTAAACCATCGTCACTGCCCTTGTGTTCCACATATCAATTAAAATCCGAGTCCTGTAATCGACAATGGCATCTGAACGCAGCAAAGATTTTAAAGTCGATGCAACCCTATCAAGAAGTCATCACGTCAACGATGAACGATTTTTGTGGAATACCACGTCCACGAATCAACCAGCGTCAGGCAAACGTCATTGCCCAGAAGCACAAGTTTATTCAACTCAACGTATTCCCTTCTTTACAATAGAAAGAGAAATCAAAGCCATCACGAAAATCAATAATTCAACAACACGTCTTTCATGCACTAAAGATGATAAACACCGAAAAAAAAACGAATAGCAGTGATCAGTAACAAAAAGAACTCAATGGAACTTCTTTAAAACCTTTCGAAATTTAAGCGTAAAGGTCACTCAAGCATTTTTTCAGAGCAATTTTTCTTCCGCATAAACTTCAACTCTTCAAAATACAAAGCGCATTTAATGAGAGTGCCTGAATCACATAACATCAAACAACAAACAGTAAACCATAGTACAAATACATCACACTTAACTCATAACAATCCTACACTATTATCACTGAAAGGACAATGAAAAAACAAAAACAAATTATGTTCAATGACGATGTGATCGTGAATAACTTCTTCAACAGTTGCACTGCGAGCCAAAATTGATTCCAATTGCTTGATGGGGAATCTTGACATTCGCACGACGAAATTATTCTTCCTGAAATACATCATTCAACGATCAAATATTTTTAATTATCTCATTTAATTAGTTTGATGGTGGAAAATGTTCTATCAAAGAGAAATGAGTTGCAAACACATATGAAATTCAGGAAATTGTCGATAATTCAGAGTGGAAATGAGCTCGTTCCTCCACCTCACATGATTGCATTTATTAATACTGCATGATATTGCCACTGCTCGTTCAAAAGCATCATCATCTCAGCGATATTTTACTAAATCGTTTTTCACGTCTTCCATTAACTCATCAACCTCATGCATTTTCGTACAAATTGTTTTGAAAATGTTTCGTTACCACTACATATACTCTCACATTTCAACAATCGCTCTATGCGAACCCTTTGAAGCCAACCTCGTTTGCTTTCTCTCCCCTTCCATCTCATTGATTGAGTCTTTTTAAAGATTAAAGTCTACGACTTACGTTAACGCATGCACTAAGGGATGGGTGACCGACCGCCTGACCATGTGTAGAAATATGAAGTGAATAGATTGCCTCTTGGAACATCGATGGAACACCGCGTCCATATTTCTCACCAAGAACTCGCGCTTAAATACAATCACGCTGGCAAATATAAAACAATTTTTGAGTTACTTAATATTACGCTTCAAACATAATCAAATGGAATTGGATATAAGAGCTTTTCATAGTTAGTCATAATGAAAATAAAAATAAACATGCAGATTTTTTTCGAAAGACAGACGCATAGTTGAAATCATACGAACGAAACGGCCTCATATTTGTAATGGAAAACTGAGTAAATAACCCTAAAAAAAGAACACACTTCGCATTTTCGAATAAAAAGTCCCATAAAGTGGCATGAAAGTCAACTAAAAAATCTTGAAAATATTCTACAAGTTGTACGTAAAAATTCACAACTGTGAAAGAATGAAAGACCTTAAAAAATTTTGAGTGAGAGATTAAAACTTTACTTTTGCTCAGATAGGCAACCTATTTTATGTAAACGTGAAATGAACAACTTGAAGACTGCGCATTTAATTACATACCGAGAGATGAGTGCCCCTCGAAGGTCAGCTGTATGCAGAGGTGAGTGAATACCGGGAACAGCAATGACGCGAATTCGACACGGAAATTGTCGAAGGAAGCATCGACATGTGACACCAGTGCACCATATTCGCGTAATATTGCATCACTGCAAGTATTTCGCTACACACAATGAACCGGATCAAGCCGCATTGCACCCTTTTTTGCGCAGCTTCCCCTCCCCCTCCTCCTTCAGTGGGGTGATTCCGCTTCAATATGATGATCACCAATTCATCTTCCTGACCTTAAATACCGTCATAGCAAAATACTGCTACTGACGCATTAAAATCAACGTACCGTATTGCCCCAAATAAAACCTCATCATATTACCAATGAAATGTACAAGACAAGCTTTTGGTAGATCCAGCGAGTTTATTCCACGCGGAAATTTTTGCACCCAAAAACTCAGACTAAGTTTGTTAGAGCAAAGAGACGGAGATGGGCGAACATACAACGGAGAGCAATGGGCACTTAACTACACTTAGAACCGTCCTTACTAGTAAGTGGACGAATAGATCCAAAGGTTATATGAGTATAAGCGTGCCGTCAATCGTTCAGATTAACTGCTTAGAAATGTTATCTGCAATCAATTCCTTATGCAGAAAGAGGAAAGAGAGGACTTCCTTCAATGCAAGGAACAGAAAGCAGGAAGCGGCACTCCTCTTTCCTTCTCTTCCATCTATTGCGTGCTGAGAAAACATTGCTAAACTTCTGAAGGCATAAGCACGCCGTGTGTCTTAACTATAGGATCTGAAATTCCTTTTCCTAAATCTGCTAACGTGATTAGAACCACTCGATTAGGATCATTCAAATTTTTTAATCTTTCCTCCATTATCCCATTCTCAACAGGTGGCTTTCCAAATGTGATTTCCCTTTCATGAACCCAACTGCTACTCAAACAATTGCAAGACACAGAAGGCTGACCATTCGGTCAAGAAGTCACCAAAAATAGCAATAAGTTGGAAGATTAAAATGCCTACTCGATCCGATCTGTTCCCCATTCTCGTGTTTCCATGTACAACGAAGGCATCGTAGAAGTGAGCGCATCGCCAAGCATCAGATTCGTCATAGATTACTGAAAAGAACTGCAACATTTTTCTGAAGGTTGAAGTTTACGCTATCAGTATTTTAAAAAGAGAAAAACGAAGCAAAAATATCGCTGAAAGCACCCGAGACCTTCTATTCTCAAAAATTTTAACTGAAGAATGAGTGAATTTGTAGTTATCTAATCGACGTACCAATCCCGATGCAAAGTAAGCAACGAGGAGTCGTTTCCGTAGCGAATCCGATATAATAACCTCAGGTCATAGAAATTCATCATCCGTAAGTTTTAACCAGAATATTGGATGCTGGCTTTCTTAGTTGATAAGTATAAATGACTGTCTTAGTAATGATTACTTTTACCCACCCCAAAACTAAGAATCTAAACTAGGAACCATCAGATTTGCCACAGACATTCTCTCCTCCCCCCTCCCCCCCCCCCCC